>JAMKPZ010002613.1:0-11320 GCA_024699675.1 Amphibolis antarctica
AAAAGAAATAGATTCTAAAAAGGATCAATGAGAGTTGAAGTATAGACCCCTTACCTAAAAAACAAGAAAATTTGAAAGGATTATCTTTTCCTTGATGAAGGAAAAGAAATAGATTCTAAAAAGGATCAATGAGAGTTGAAGTATAGACCCCTTACCTAAAAAACAAGAAAATTTGAAAGGATTATCTTTTCCTTGATGAAGGAAAAGAAATAGATTCTAAAAAGGATCAATGAGAGTTGAAGTATAGACCCCTTACCTAAAAAACAAGAAAATTTGAAAGGATTATCTTTTCCTTGATGAAGGAAAAGAAATAGATTCTAAAAAGGATCAATGAGAGTTGAAGTATAGACCCCTTACCTAAAAAACAAGAAAATTTGAAAGGATTATCTTTTCCTTGATGAAGGAAAAGAAATAGATTCTAAAAAGGATCAATGAGAGTTGAAGTATAGACCCCTTACCTAAAAAACAAGAAAATTTGAAAGGATTATCTTTTCCTTGATGAAGGAAAAGAAATAGATTCTAAAAAGGATCAATGAGAGTTGAAGTATAGACCCCTTACCTAAAAAACAAGAAAATTTGAAAGGATTATCTTTTCCTTGATGAAGGAAAAGAAATAGATTCTGAAAAGGATCAATATGGGTTGAGGTGTAGACCCCCAACCTAAAAAAGAAGAAAATTTAGAAGATGATTATCTTTTCCTTGATGAAGGAAAAGAAATAGATCCTGAAAATGATTAGTGGGGGTTGAGGTGTAAACCCCTTACTTGAGAAAGAAGAGAATTTTTTTGAGGAGTGTAATCTATTAAGGAGGGTAATTTTTGATGCCCACAAGTAATTGCATTACAAGTATAATTTTCTATAGGTTTTATTTAAATAGAATTTCCAAAGTCATATGTCGGATATTCCATTGGGGTCATTGGATCATCCGTTTCATTTGAATGGACATTCCGTTAGTTTCCTCTTACAGTTGGTATTTTGCATCAGTGAGACAGATATTCCACCATTACTCGATGGATACTTTGTTGATCTATCTTTTATTGTTCCAGATATGATGTATATTCCGTCAATTATTGACAGATATTCTGTTAATCCACTTTTTATTTTTCTATTTAGTTATTCAAATGAATTTTCCATCAAGTATTGATAGATACTTCATTATAATCTTGCATTGCAAGAAACATCTAATGGATATTCCATTCTTTCAAGATGGACTTTCCTTTCCTTAGATGATTCACCCCTTCTAAAGACGAAAAAGCAGCCATTGGGACAACCCCAATGCCCCTAATTGAAACAAAAACAAAGAAATAAATTTAAAGATAGACAAGAAGCCATTGGGGCAACCCCAATGCCCTTGGCTAAAATAAAGACGAAGAAGACAAGGACAAGCAGCCATTGGAGCAACCCTAATGCCCTTCACTAAAACAAAAGGGAAGAAAAGAAGGCAACCAATAGGGTAGTCCTAATGCCCTTGGTTGCAAAAACAAGAAGAAATAGGAGAGGCAGCTAGTAGGGCAGTCCTAATGCCTGTGGCTGAAGAAGACAAGAAGAAATAGGAGAAACAGCCAGTGGGGCAGTTCCAATGCCCTTAGCTGAAGGAGACAAGAAGAAATAAGCTGAAGGAGACAAGAAGAAATAAGAAAAACAGCTGGTAGGGTAGTTCCAATACCCTAGTATGATAAAGTAGTTTTTAAAGAATTCAAGAAATTAGGCATTGATATGTTGTCATGAGAGGAATTATATAATTTCTTCCTCTTAGTTAAATATACCCTTGTTGAAAATGAAGTGAATCAAATAGATGATACAATTCATTATATATGTTAGGAAAATAATTAAATCACCTCTCCCTTCTAAAACAAGAATTTCTATGCAAAGGGGGCAACTGCAATGCCCATAGCATGAAAGATAATGAACCATCCAACTAATTCATACACATGAAAAGAAAACTTCCACACTAGAAGGCAATAGCAATGCCCTTGGTGTGGAAGGTAGATAGTGAAGCAATCACATTCAAGAGGAGAAGAAAACATTCATTGTATTGAACGTTGATGTAGTGTCATACAAAGGGCATTGATTACACCATGATTCAAATCAAATCAATGCTTAAACATGCTAAAGGATTTTATGGGTTTGAATACAAGACAAATAAGGGTTAGGGGAAGGTTGGCAAACATCCCAAAATCGTTTCCCTTCCATCATCTTGCATTTGTTAATTGATTTGTTCCTGATAAAACTATTCTACCTTTGATCTACCTCTATAGTGCAGAATTGACCTAATATTATTACTGTTGTGAGTAAATCCTCAATGGGATGACTGCTTAAAATAATTGAGGGGTATGCAAAGATACTGTTGGAGTTGCATCTACTATTAGAATTTCAAATTTTGCCTCAAAGAAAAAGGAAAAAAACCAAACAAACAAAATGTACTAAATAAATTCAAACGAAATCTGGATGAATGGGAAAAAAAGAGAAGATAGGAGCCAACTGTAGTGGAATATCAAATATATGAGAAGGGAAATAGGTAGAGTTATACTTCATACAGAGATAAAAATACAAGCTGATTTGTTGAATCTAGGACATATTTCCATTGGAAGAGAACACACCCTCATTGCTCAGTTATCTTAGTGGAGCTCACTTGGTTGGTGGAAGATCACCATAGAGAATGATCTCATTGCTGTAGGTGCTCATTGTTCAGACTCAAAAGTGTGCATTTTATTGATGTTAATTCTTGTGTTTTAATGAGTTTTAGTTGCATTTTGCATTGAATTATGATAATTACAATGTTAACTATGTTTTTGAGCATTATGCATGTTTATTCACTTTAATGATTCATGAATTAAGTTTTGAGTCATGAATTATGTTTGTGGTGATTACCTATTGAAAAAGGAATGAATGATTGATAATTGACACTTTAGGTTATTGATAAAATGATTAATTCACAGAAAAAAATCGTGGTTTATGTCTAAGTGCAGAGTCCGAGGGTTAAGCCATTTACCCATGAACTTATGCGAGGGTAAACTGGATTACCCTCAAGCCTGTGCCCTGCTTATTTTGTGCAATGAATTTCATTGATGTAATAGCAATTACAATTATAGTTAAGGTTTAAATGTTATGGATTATTTCTCCTATAATATGATGTGTTTCACGAAAGGTATTCCTTAAGTATTTACAGGGAAATTCAATAAGTAATTGCAGGAAAATTTGTATAAGAGAAAAATTGAGAAATTTAATTTAGCTGAAGCTCAACCATGGAGAATGTGGACGGACAAGCTAAAGAAGTGGGCTTGCATGAAATGATCTCGCACGTCTAGACATGCACCACATCCTTGTTAACTGCTAGCACGTGAACTACCACTCCTCTCATCTATAAAATAGTCTCGTAGCCATGAAACCAAACCCCCCCTCCTCTTCATCCGGGGCACCATTCACAGGACATTCTCCATCTTCTCCATCTTTCACATTTCACCCACTCACTTCTTTCAAGAGGAGATTGACGACCTCCTCTTCTCCAACCACTCTCTTAGTGTGTTTGCTATTCTTTTCTCAACCTGAGTATATCCTTGAAAGAGAGACTCTTGGTGCCGGCTGCTTCCTCATCTGTTCCTTGGTGTAATTACAGAGTGACGTCTAAAATCTCATTTCAAGGTCAAAAGGAAGGCTCACCAGATTGACGACCTGATGGACCTGAAGTAAAGACAAAGAGAAGTTCTCAGCCTAAGCAAATTTCGAAGAGAGAAATTACAGTGAAGCATTAGGTGTTCTTTCCTTTTTCCTTTTCCTTTATTTTTACTTTGCCTTTATATTTACACTTGAATTTACAAACACCCATTTTATCGACTTGATTACGATATTTAGAGATTGATTTTATGTTTACTATAATGTTGAATGTTGCATTTTATTTTTACAAGTTATTCGTATTGTGTTATGTCTCATGCATTATGTTGTTTGTTGTGTTTTAAAATATTTAAAAAGATCAAAAATATAAGTATACAACTCTTAGAAATTTCAATTAATTCGAATCATGCTGTTTAAACATTTAAAACTCACATTTATCACACAACCCTTGAGTAAGTTCGAGGGTAAAGACGTTTACCTACGAGCTACCTCGAGGGTTAAATGCTCTCTCTCTATATAAAACGATAAATTTTATGCAAACTAAAGTGTATAATCTTAAGACTTAAGAAGAATTAAATATTTGAAAGTAAAACTCACTGGATAGAGTCTTTCAATGCAAAATTCAAATAATTTACTAAAAGACTAATTTTGAAAATCAAAATATTCTAAGTGGTGAAGAAATTAAAGTTAATGAAAAATTCTCTAAAAGGTACAATTTAATAAGTATTTAAAGAGCATTCTAGTGGTTAATTAGAACAGAGCAACTGTGACATTACTTAAAAGAAATATAATTACTTGTTCCATTAATTGAATATACCAATTTAGCTAAACACCAAGCAAAACTAATCACTGTGGACAAACTCGTACTTACACACTAAATTACATCTGAACTCATGCACTTATGGTGAAATTAAAATATTTCGTACACATATATTGTTAAGAAGTGGTTTCAAAAAAGTTCAAAACACTCACCTGATACTACTCAAACCTTGAGACATTAAAAGTATTACACCCTAACCACACAATTACTCATTGAGGAGAATTGGGAATTTAACAATTTCCAAGACAAAGTGTTAGATCTTAAACCTTCATTATCATCATTAAAGGTTTTGATATCCTATTGAGGGTGGACACTCTATTAAATCTCACAATTCAATAAGAATATTCAAGTCAAATAGACATTTTTTTAGGTTAGAGCATTTGGCATACATGACTGGTGGCAACTCCCTTAACTTCTTCTATCCTTTCCTTTGTGACTTAAATAATTTATTCTCTCTTTTTGAATGAAAATATCCTTGGACAATCTTGATACTTCAGGCATGCATTATCCACTTTATTTTCCTCCCCCTCTTCTTTTGTTCTTTTTTTCTTTCACTTTCTTTTTTTCGTGCTTTTCTTTCTTTTCTCTCTTTTTTTTTGCTTTCCTTCTTCTTATTTTTCCTTTTTCCGTTACCTTCCTTTTAGGGTTCAATGCCATTTCAACTTTTGTTAGCCCCTTTCTCCTAGTCCTAACCACGTTATGCCATAGGCACTTTGTGAGGAAGAAATATCTATTCTCACACATCACTCAAATAATTATGAAAGAAAGACCTCACTTAATTGGGTGGAACATTCAAGGATATTCACCAAAAATGATAACAATGGAGGGATCTAGCTAAACTTTATTTGAATCTATCTCATTCCCAATTTCCTTTACAGGCTTTAAATGAGTATGACCTTGGTATCACTCCACTCACAAAAGAGGTAAATAGGTCTTTTAGTAAGAGTAGCACCAATTGAACTTCTTGCAAATCAATCACAACTCCATGAGTAACTAGATGAGTTGCAATTATTTTAGGCTTTGGTTCATGTTCTCCACTCAGGTAATTTTCTTTCTCTCCAATGGTTCTAGCCCTAGCAGTTAACATTCAACTTGAAAATAGGGAAAAAGTAGAGAATCATCTAAATGAAAAAGAGAAACAGTGGGCTCAATTAAATTGAAAATGATTAGAAAAACTTTTTTTTGACAAAAAGAAGGAGAAAGTAAAGTAATCATAAAATTTAGAAAAAAGTTTAAAATAATAGAGACACTAATATGTAATTTTAGAAATCAACAAAGAATATGAGGCAAAATTTAAGATTCAATTGTGATATTTTCAAACAGCAGATATTTATTGAATTTAGACATTTCATACCCCTTAATATTGATAAGATCAAAAGCTCCCCCATTGAAGGCCTTCTCAACTAATAGGCTCTACCAATTAGGTTTGGATTTGATCCTTTCTATAATAGACTTCTTGGTGAGTTCTGGATTTGATTTTCTTGTCTCATGTCAAGCTATTATTTTGGCAACCCCTTATGTGATGCATAGCATTGAATCTTTTCCCTCCATCAGATTAAGTAGTTGTAATATATTCATCACCTAGCCATTACTTTTAGAAAATTTTTGCCTCTTTTGTATGCTTAGAGATACCTTGAAAGATTCTATAATTGGATTAATATTTCATAATCCTCTGTATCTCTGATTTCTCTATCTTGACCATGAATTTCTGGTACAGGTTGGATGAATGTAGCATTTGAATGACTTCTAGATAATTTCCTTTTGGATGGACCCTTCCCTTAAAATATTATGGTAGTTTCCTTGGATTCAAGTGGCTGACAATACAGGTTTGGGGTTTGGGGGAAGTGAAGCAAAAGAAAGGGGAGATTAATGCTATAGTTTTTTTGTTCTTTTTTTTTTGGGTGATAAGCTCTATTTGGTTTAGACCTACATGGGTGAAAAAGTCTAGAAGAAGGTAGTGGGCAGGGAAGAAATGACATCTAGGAATAGAATTTGAAATAAAAGTTGACTAACTAGCAAGGGGATAAGGAAAGTTATTGTAACAATAAAGAAAATCCGGGGGAAGTTGAGGAAACTAAGCAATTGCAGAGAGGATAGGAAGATGTTGGATCATTAGAGAGGTAGGAGAAAATAGAGGTGTTTTGCTTGAGGGAGTAGAGAAGATTGAAACTGAAATGTTTTCTGAGGTAGAAGGACTAAAGAAGACTTGTAAGAAGAAATGAGAGAAGATATCTAATCAAGGAAACTAAGTAGATGGGAAAGGAGATGTGTAAAGAGGTGGAACAAGGAGTTGAAAATAAATGGTAGCCACTAATCTATATTGTAATAGGAAAACAAAAAGAAGCTTAATAAATTCAGCAAATTCGTGAGGACTATTGCAAGGTGAAAAGAGATTAATGATAGGGGAATAGCTCAACAACTGATGTTGAAGGAGATAAGAGAGCATAACATTTTGAGAGATGACATTGAAAATAAAGGAAGCCAGTAGCTAGTGCTGGTAAAGAGGAGGGAGTTGAAAATTTGTCAAATGACATTGAAAAAGAAAGAGACCCAACAGATAATGTTGGATGAGAAAATAAGAAGAGAAGTTTAGCAGCCATTGCTGAAGATGAAGGAAGAATAGGGGAAGAAGAGGTAGAGGGTCTGGTTGCCCTAGAAAAGGATTAAGAATGATGGGAATTTGATTTGTATCTTGAGAGGATAGAGGGAGGATTAGGTATTATGATAGATTGGGAAGAATTACACACCATTAGGGGTGCATGATGAGTGGAGGACTGAATGTTGAGAGGAGGAGAATGAATCTCTCTATATTGAGAGGGCAAAGGAATAGTGGGAAAGGATGAAATTAAAGGTGGTAGCCTTTGTGGACTGACTGTGCTGGGAGGAATATATCTAGGTGGTGGCCCAACTTAAGGAGGGGGAATTGGAACTTCTTGCAGCAATATTGTTTTGTTGTCTATTAACTACTACAAGGCAACTTTGAAGGCTTTACAATGGTCAATGTGATGTCCAAAAACCCTGTGATATGCACAGTATGTTGTAGGGTCAAAATTCCTTGGAAGAGAATTTGTTTTAGGTTTTATGGGTGGCAACTCCAGGTAGGCCTTAACATTGGGGAAAATGGTGCTTATTATAGGTTTTGCCAAACAAGTAAATTGAGAAGAAGATTTATAAAGTTTAGGAGATGATATCAAGTGTTGTCAAGATTGAGACGTAGGGGTTTGAGCTTTCCCTACTCAGAGGAAGGGCATGGGCACCAGGAAGCACAAGTCTAAGTGGGAGGAAGAGAAGAAATTAATGGTTGATGGGCTTGCTAAGGAGAGACAACTACAGAAATTTCTGGTTGCAATCATTATAATTCTTCTTATGATCATTGATTTTGCTATCCTCGGAGGTTGAAGGGGATGCAAAAGATAAATAAGATAGAGTAATAGGGGGAGTAGATGGTGCTAGAAAGAGGAAGTCAAAAATTTTCTTCAAGATTGGGTCTTGAGAAGCAAGAAAAGAATTCTAGGGGAGAAGCCCAAGAGAATGAGAAACTAAAGGAGTCTTGATAGGAGGAGGGCCCATTGGGAGGCAAGGAATTTGGACAGGGGTGGTAGAGAAGGACGGAGAGTGTTGAGATCCAAAATTAGGTTGGGAAACCGTGGAAGAAACAACTTCAAGAAAAGGAAATGGGGTTTCAAGAAGAGGGGATGTTGAATTTGACACTTGGCCTACAATTCGACAAGCCAGAGACATTTGTTGCTGTTGTGCTTCCACGAACAAAAGCCCTATGATTTCAGAAGAAATCGGGGCCCAAATCGAGGTCGAAAAGCTTGGATTTGGGAGCTCGTCGCCGACGTCATAGGTCGTGAATCCGTGATTTTCGAGTGGGAAAAGTGAGATCTTGATCAATACATCCAAATACAATAAGATTTACGTGGTTCCCCTTCACTTTGGGTACTCCACGGATGGCTCTCTTGGTGGGTTTCACTATTTGGTGGTGGGTACAAGGAGAAGAAGCAAGGAACAAAAGCTTCTTCTTCTAATCTCAATTTGGGCGAATTTGGGCTTTTATAGTATAAGCCCAAATTCTAACAATGCCTTTGAGTACATCAAGTTACAAATCAAGCAAAATACAAACAAGATGAAAGTCACATTCTTTTCAAATCTCCACCTTGACTTCCATCAAACTCCACCTATAACAAATGAGAGCCATCAGGACCCATAAGGGTCAGTTGTAACTATAGACATTGAGTAAGTCCAAGCAATGCTTGAACTTGCTCTCCATAACCCCTTTGGTAAACATATCAGCTGGGTTGTCTCGGGTGTTGATCTTCTTGATCTTTATCCTGTCTTCATTCCTGAGGAAGTGATACTTCACATCAATATGCTTTGTTCTATCATGAAAGACATTGTCCTTGGAGAGACAAATAGCATTGAGACTATCACAGTAGATGTCTGCTTTATCTGTGTGCCAACACAAATCTCCTAACAATCATTTCATCCAAATTCCCTCCTTAGCAGCTTCTGTCAAAGCCACATATTCAGCCTCAGTAGTAGACAGTGCTACAGTAGGCTGAAGAGTTGATTTCCAACTCACTATGGAACCTGCAAATGTGAAAACATAGCTTGACAAAAACCTTCTTTTATCAACATCCCGTGCAAAGTCAGAATCTGCATAACCTGCCATAGTACAATTCTGATCTGTAGTATATAATAAACCAATGTCAGAAGTTCATTTCAAGTACCTGAATATCCTTTTCACAGCTTTCCAATGTTCCTTGCCCGGATTGGACATGAACCTGCTAACAACACTTAAAGGATATGCTAAATTAGGCTTGGTACAAATCATTGCATAATTTTGCCTTGTGCTGCACCCCAGTGTTGTCTTGAGTCCCAACTTTCTTCTTATAGACCCATTTGCAACCTACAATGTTTTTGTTCTTTGGACGTTTCACAAGCTCCCAAGTTTTGTTTTTATGGAGGGATTGTAGTTCTTCCTCCATTGTAGTCATCTAAAAACCAGTATCAGAATATTTCAATGCAGCTTCATAAGTAGGTGGATCAATAGAATCCTCCACCTCTTCTACTACCTGTAAGGCAAAAGCAACTAAATTTTCATAGCCATACCTAATAAGAGGTCTAATGTCCCTTCTAGGATGTTCTCCACCAATGGTTCTTGGTGGTGGTTGCTACACCTCTTCCTCTTCAACTGCATTTTCCTGAACACCTGATGAGTTATCTTCTGGTTCAACTTAATCAATATTACTAGGCTGTTGTGTATATAACTCCACCTGTTTAGGAGTAGTATTCTCAACTTCTGGTGATGCAATTTCCAATTCTTCTGTAGTCTGCAACAAAACATTTTCATCAAAAGTGACATCACGACTGTATATCACTTTACCAGATGCAATGTCATATATTTTGTATCCTTTTACTCCAGTACCATATCCAACAAATAAGTCTTTCTTGGCTCGAGGCTCCAGCTTTCCATTGTTCACATGGTAGTAAGCTGGACATCCAAAAATCTTGAGCTTGGAGTAATTTGCAGACTTATTCATCCACAATTCAAATGGTATCTTATCATCTAAAGTACTAGAGGGAGACCTGTTAATGAGAAAGGAAGCTGTGTTAACAGCCTCTGCCCAAAAATTCTTACTCAAACCTGCATTAGATAGCATGCACCTCACCTTTTCAAGGTGTCCTGTTCAATCTCTCTGCCACTCCATTTTGTTGAGGGGTATGTTTAACAATATAATGTCTGGTAATTTCTGTATCTTTACAAAAGTTGTTAAACTCCTAAGAGCAAAACTCAAGACCATTATCTATCCTCAAGTATTTGACCTTTCTATCAGTTTGGTTTTCTACTTGAGCTTTCCAATGCTTAAAGCTTTCAAAAGCATCACTCTTATGTTTCAAGAAGAAAACTCAATTCATGCGAGAGTAGTCATCAATAATAGAAAGGAAATACCTTGATCCTCCATGAGAGGACTGTCATGCAAGTCCCCAACAATCAGCATGTATATAGTCTAATACTCCCTTTGAACTGTGCTGACCTTTGCCAAAAGACAACCTAACTTGATAGTGCCAACACCTGCTCTGGAGCATACATTATCATTGGCCAATGTCACTTGGCCATCCTCCACCTGCTTATATGTATCAAAGTACTCACTGCACGAAGTCATATGGTGAGATGCTCCTGAGTCCATGATCCACTGATCATCTGAATAAGCACTACAACAAACTATAAGAGAAAAATCACCATCAGATGCAGAATCTATTTCTGCCACTACAGCCTTTCCGTTGTCCTTCAACTTGGGACAATTTGTTTTCCAGTGTCCCTTCTCCTTACAGTAATTGCAAGTATCCTTTGAGTACTTGCTTTTGGATTTACTCCTGTTTCTATTTTTATTACCCCATTTCCACTGGCTTCTACTTCTATTCTCTTGCTGATGAGCTATGAGGCCAGAACCACTTGCCTCATTACTGCTATACTGCACCATGTGTCTCAGCTCTCTTGAATGAAGGCTGGATCTCACTTCTTCTAGTGTAATGGAATCTCTTCCAATTACACAAGGCAGAACAAAATTCTCATAACTGAGAGGAAGTGAGCAAAGCAAGATGAGAGCTGCATCTTCATCTTCAATGGTAACACCTGTGTTCTTGAGTTCCATCAGAATGAAATTCAACTGATCTAAATGCTGCTTAAGTGGTGTACCTTCCTTCATTTTTAGTGAGAACAATCTTTGCTTTAACAACAACTTGTTTGTTAAAGACTTAGTCATGTATAATGACTCTAATTTCTACCACAGACCATAGGAAGTTGTTTCATCTGCAACTTCTATGATTACCTCATCTGACAAGCACAATAAGATGGTGGAGTGAGTCTTCTCCTCCTGTATTC
>JAMKPZ010002614.1:0-29148 GCA_024699675.1 Amphibolis antarctica
TCACCTATGTGTAATGACTTGGAGCAAATTATGGGCCACTCGCAAACATGTGAGCAAGGGTGAAGGAAAATCAGTGAGCTGAATACCAACCACAAGCTTCCATAGATACATAAAAGCAAATACATACACATTAACCTTCAGTGACCCACTAGAAAAGGTTGAGATCTCCTTGCCAGGACAAAATGAAGGGTAAGGGAAAATGGAGAATATTTTACCGAAAAAAGCTTCATATAGATGTCGAAAAGCAAGAAAATGTTTTCCAAATTGATTATTAGATGAACGTTCAACAGAAAGTTCCTATCTATCAATATCCTTATATGACAGCACTTAGCCACATACTAATAGTTCAAATGCTAGAATCTGGAAGTGAGTGGTAGACAAGAGGGGTTTCCGGTGCTTATATTTTGTGATACAGTGATATGAAGAAATGGAATACATAACTCAACAATTTGAGTAATTAACCAAAGAGAAGAAATAAATCCAATAATAAAACAACAAGAAAAGTTGCACACTTTTCCATATAACAAGAGAAGCACGAAACTGTAATGGTATCAGGGGAACAGATCACATCTGCAAGTCAGCGGTCAAGCAAGATGACGGTTATTACAAACAGAAATTCAAACAAGAAAGAGATGCTTAATCTTGCAAGAACATTACTCAGATGAACTTCCTGTACGGCCTCCCGGCATCCTCATCTTGCATGTGCTGCCACCATAAAAAAGTACCAGTTCGAATCAAGGCCGCATTTATCCAGACGGCTGAATGGAAAAGGATTGCGTGTTTAGTGAGAAGAGACGTGGAGAACTTACGAATTCCTTGACGATTCCGCGGTAGAGGAGGACGGGGATAGCGATGCCGAAGATGCCGACGAGGGCGAGGTTGCGCCTCGTCCAGCGAAAATTGAACTCGATGTTCTCCCTCCCGGTGTTCCAGTCCTCAATGAACTTGTTCTTGTTCACCTCCATCCCTCCTCCCATGGCTACCGGCGATGATATGCTCCTCCCTCTTCGTCGCTCCTCCGCCAATCGCAGCCGCGCCCTCGCCCAATCGCGTGCGTCTGCTGGTGTGGTGGAGGTGCGAACTGCGAGGGGTGGTGTTATCGGATTTGGGTGCCGGACGCGGACTCCAGACACGCGGGCATTGTCGTCGCGGATTTGGATCCGTTTAGTTTAAAATGTACATGTACGTATAAATTACATTGTCGTAGTCAGAAATAATAACATGTAATGTAATATGATTTTATTTTTCCAAGGATTTTCTTATACATGTCAATTTAATAGTATCTAGACTGGTATAATCTAATATGGTCAAATCATATCGATCGGTAAAAGATAAGATGTTGATATAATACGATATAAAAATAATATTTTAATATTTTAAAATTTTGTTTTTATTTTAATTTTTTTAAATTATATATATTTTTATATAACTTAGTAATTTAAGTTTTTTAATAAGTGATGTATAGTTGTGCTCATCTTTATCTTTTTTAGTATTTAAAAATTATATTAATATTATATTAATTTTTAATAAAATAAAAATAATTAAAAATTTAAATTACATTGAACTTAACCGGAACTCAAATAGATTGTACCGTATGGATCGTACTTGGGTTATTAAACACTACTAAAAATTTGGATTGTATAACATGACCTATTGACATGTTTAGATTTTCTTTTGACTATATTTTTCCTCCCATTTTTTTATAGTTTCCTTTACACAAAACACTTCCGTGGAGTACATGAAATTAAAATCAGGTAAGAGATCTCGTTTTAATTAATAATTGCACATGATCTACGTAATTTGTTCCAGCTATATGATACAAGAAAGCCACTCATTTCATTCAGTCACTCCTACTAATTTAGTATGCGTTTGGATATCCTTATTATATTACAATATATTATGATAAAATACTAAGTTATACCCTTTAAATACACTCAAATAAGTCTATTTGGATGCAGTGAACAGCATGACTTATTTCAGTCTGGTGAAACTTAGTCATAAGCAATCCAAAATCAACTAAACAAAAAGACATCAATGTGAAATAGTAAAATGCTGACAACTTATGTGGATAATTAACCATAAAAAGAATGTTTGGAACAATTTATTAAAATAAATACTCAAATAAATGGATCCAAACACATCACAAGTTTATTGAAATTGAGTATTGATGGACCAAGAGCGATAAAATGTTTTACTCCATTGTATAATCATCAAGACAAAAAAATGCACCAAAGGTCCAGAAAGACATGCTGATTTCTGTTCATCACACTACTGGAGTTAAGAGGGGCTTGTTCAACACATGAGCTTCCAAGTTCTCGATCACCAGGTCTGCCATGGCCTTGCGTGTCTCCCATGTGGCACTTCCAACATGAGGCAACAGCACCACATTATCAAGCCCAAACAACTGCTCAGGTGGTGCTGGTTCGTTCTCATAGACGTCTAGTCCAGCACCACCTAGTCGCCCTTCCAGCAGGGCTGCAACAAGCTCGGGCTCATCAACTAGAGGACCTCGGCCGACATTTATGAGCACACCTTTTGGGCCCAAGGCATCGATGACTTCGCGATTGATGATGTGGTGGGTTTCATCTGTCAGTTGGCACACTACTATGACGATTTGACTGTTAACTGCCAAGTCAAGAACGGATGAATAGTATTTGTAGCCAGTGTTGGGCTTTTCAGATCTTGAATAATAGTTGATGGGGCAATCGAATGCTTCAGCTCTCTTGGCAATGGCCGAACCTATTCTGCCCAACCCAACAATTCCTACCGTCTTTCCACTGAACTGAAATTACAGAAAGCCACCGATAATGTTAGCCTATCCACAAAAGCAGAGCTACTGAAATCCCTAACCTCTACGTGATTTGAATGTTACTACTGCATTTGTATTTCCCGAACTAAAATAAGAATGGAGAGATTCTGAATGCATGACGATACACCAACAGTCACTCATGAACATATGACAATAAACCAAACAACATAAATGCAATATCAACCATATATAATCTGACTCTGCGTCATTCAAAACTAATATCAAAAGGAAGAACCACTTCTACACACAAGTACACAGCTTTTGGTTTCATTGTTAGAAATTATCTTTTAGATCACCTTTATATAATTTAATTTTAGTGAAAGAATTTACAAGTTCGTTTGGCATTTGTGAGTTCAACTGTTCAAGCATAAAACTAGTTTTAAAATGAGTGTATTTATTTAATTGACCTTCTAAAAAAATCTTAACCTAGTTTTCAAAAATTATATATATTTTAAATAAACTAGTTTATTGTGTTTACTTTTCTAAAAATCAATTTTAATTTTTTAGTACTCTACCTTCAAAAAAAAGTGATGAATACATCACCAATAATTAAAGTTTATTGAAGCTTAATAGAACAATAACATGAAAAAAGAAACACATTTGTAAAATTACTGAAAAAGTGCTAATAGAAATAAATTCTTCAAAATAAAAAACAACATTTATATATCCAACATATATTCAGCATGTACATGCAGATATTTCAGCTTTTATTAGTGCATCTATGCATTTGATAATGCATAATTTAATGAAAAATGTAAGGAATATGGATTGTATTTTTCATGTAATTAGATTTTGATTTGTATTGCAAATGATGGATGAATTTAAGAACAATTGTGATGAATAAGGGAATATTATTTGTGATAATTCTATGTAGGTGGTTAAATGGATATCTATTTAAAAGATCCATTACCACATATATCTATTGTACTAAACTCTTTCATTAGTAGTAAATCCCTAATTTTTCTTTTTCCTAATCATATGGTATCAAAGCACCAAGTATCCTAATCCTCTTTTAACCTTCCATGACTCCTGTTGATGCTTGTGAGCCCTCAACCCACCTTTAAGACCTCTTGTCCACTGTAACAATGATCTTGTAAAGGGTCATTGCCCATTGTAACAAGGTCGCCACCCTCCTACATCCCTTTGTTTCTGTTGTAAAAGAGTTAGAGGCTTTGTTTCCTGGTCTAGTGCCCTCCTCTATGGTTGTTAACTCCTTCCATTTTTGCCTGACTTAGATAGGGTTCCTACAACCCTTTATTGGGTCGTCCATTTCTAGCCAGTCTTAGGGCTATACTATTGATTTTGGTCACCTGCTGAGGCTTGCATCTTTGCTTGTGCCTGCATGTGGATATTATGTCCCACTAAGAAAATTTGAGTTGCTCTTCAACAGATGTATGTACACGAAAAGAATATTACTCAAGTATATGAGATTTACAAGCAAATTATTACCCTACATATGGCTGACTAGTTTGTTCAGGAATATTTTGCCACTCTACGCTCATGTTTGAGGAATTGACAATGTATCAACCAATTACCTCGAATGTCACTGTAATGAGGCAATACCATATAAATCTTGCTATTGTTGCATTCATTTCTAGCAACAATATTTACTTATTTGATCTTTAAAAAAAATTCAAACCTAATTTTTAAAAATCAGGTTTTAATTTTCTCAAAACTAGTTTAGTGTATTTACTCTTCTAAAAATGAGTTTCATTTTTTTCATTGGATCCATCACCAATAAAAGCATTTGATAACACAAAATTTAAAGGACAGGGCATTTACATGATAAAGGAAATACTTTTGTAATTTTGTAAAAAATTACTCATACAAGTTTTTAAAAACTAATCCTTACAAATAAACGCACACACATATACAACATGGATATATACATAATGATGCATCTACACATTATTTGATAATGTATAATTTGATGAAAAATGAGGAATAAGGATGCCGTTTCTTGTACTTAGATCTTAATTTGGGTCATAATAATGGATGAAGTCGAAGGCAACATTAGAAAAAAGAGAGGATCAAATTCCACTGGAAGCTAATCAACCGCATCTTCTGGTAGAAGCTAAAATCCTTCTCTTTTTCTCTTTTTCCAAAAGCAATCAACTACTTGCAAAATTTATATAATTAATTTTTGGGATACTAATTAACACGCATAGCTTACATTAAGAATCTACTCCAAAGTAGCTTCAAATGGACCCTTGATACGAGGACAAGCACAGGCTAACGAACCTAACATAATCCTGCACTGCCACAGAATAAAACACCGTCAATTCCATAACTGGTGACATTGATGATGCATCTCTAAGGTTGACCCTAAGATTATTGAATTGCTGATAGGAAGCAATCAACTACGAGAAATTCCTGATAAACATATTTAGGCAAAGCACGAACCACAAAATTGATGGTCAATAATTGGCTCTGGAGGCAGCAGCTGATACCATGTATCACTGTCAAGACCAACTACTTCAAAATGATAGTACTCCAACAACCCCATATTTCCACTTCCACAAAGACAAATTCCTAATCCTAGACAAAATAAAACAGGGGTTCTCATAGGCTGCAAATACTTATCTAAAGTTATTTGTCAAAAACCAGAACCAGTGTATCGTGAATTGTACAATATGAGAATCAGCAATCAATACCACGTTTACTTAAAAACAATGAAATTTTATAAAGAGCAAGAAAAAACAAACGGAAGAAGCGAAGAAGGGGAACTAGATCGATGCCAAGGAAAGCCAAAAATACCAATACCAACGGAGGCAGATAAAAAAGTGCAAAATTTTTTTGCAGGAAGCAAGGACCTCACCTTCCTCGTCAACCTAAAATCGCCCTTACTCTTCCACCTCCCATTCCTCACGTACCGATCGGAGGCGCAGATCTGGCGCATGGTGGCGATGGCGAGTCCGAGGGCCAGGTCGGCGACGTCGTCGGTGAGCACGTCGGGGGTGTTGGTGACCCTGATCCCCCTCTCCGTGCACCTCGGGAGGTCGACTTTGTCCATGCCGACGCTGTAGCTAGCGACGATCTCGAGCCTGGGGAGAAGGTCGATGGTGGCGGCGTCGGCCCCGGCTTGGGAGTTCCCCACGAGGGCACGTATGGCGTGGGCGTTGGCGCGGAGGAAATCGGCCCGGTTGCCCGGGGGTATCTCCCAGAGGCGTAAGACGGGGAACCTCTTGGCGAGCTGCTCCTCCAGGTAAGGGTTCATCGGACAGGTGAGGAGGACTCCCAGAACATCCATGGCTTGGGTCTGGAGGTGGAATCCGGCGGAGGCCGTGGTCCCGGTGGCGCTGGTGTTGTATTTATATTGGGTGCGGTGGTTGGTGGGGAATCGGAACCCTGGGATGAGGAGGAGGTGGTGGCGGGAGCTGCCGAGGGGGTTGGTAGGGAATGCGAGCAGGCAGGCGGTAGTTAGCATTTCTTACGTTTCGTACGAGGGTGCGTTTGTTTATTTTTATTTGTTCTTGATTTTTGATGTTTTTTTAAAAGTTACGTAAATAAATGTATTATTTTTATTAATGTGACAGTTTTAAAATTTTATTGTATTTAATTTTTCACTTAATAAAGAAGTCGCCGAAGGACACAATTGCTCTCCTTATTATTTAATTTTTATTGAAATTTTTTGATAAACTTCCAAAATTTGTGCACGATCTTTTTCCACCATAAACATGATGATGCAGATTTAACATGATGTAGTTTTTAAAATTAACAAATTTACGTGATATTATATGTTAAAATTTAGTATTGATAAAAAATTTATAAAAAATAAATATTTTTAACATTGTAAAATTATAAAATTAAAATTTTATAAATACTTTTATTATTTTTTAAAAATAATTTAATAAAACAGATTCTTTAAAATATTATTAGTAACGTTTAAAAAATTACACTTTAAAAATTAGAACTTTTAAAAAAATTAAAAAAATATTACTCCAATAGATAAATATAACTTTTGAACTATTTTTTTTTTTCAAACGCTATTATAATACCACTCTAAAAGTTAAAAGTTATATTCTAAAATTTAAATAAACACACTTGAGTCTGTTTCAATCAATTTTACAAATTTTAATTTATATATTTTTATTATTTTTATTATTATATAAATTTAACTTTATTTATGAAATTAAATTAAATTTAAGTTTTATCTCACAAAAGTTCACTTTTGACGAAACGTTATACTTTGTATTTGTTACATGTCTATGAGACTATTATTCACTTATAGTTACTTAATGTCTCCAACCTCTCTTTAACAGGTGTCGTTGATATTATTGTCCTCTCGTGTTGATTGAGAGTAAAAGAAAATAATAAAAATAGAAATAAAATAAAAAATTTAAAAATAAAAATTAAATTAAATTTTCTTAATTTTCCTTGTATACAAACAATTAAATCAATTTTTTTTCTTAATTTTTCAGATAACACTAACAAATCTTAAAGGTAGACTTCAGTAACCTAAAGTTACGGAGACCTCTCATATTTAAAATTTTAATTTTTTTTATCAAGGTGAGTTTACTTCTCCAAAAGATCTTACTTGTGAATTTAAAAGTAAACGATGGATGAAGTCAATTTCTTGAAGTTAAAGTTAAAAGGTAATAAAATAAATAAAATTAAATTTTGTAATTATACATAATAATTTATATAATAATAATAATATATAAAAATTTTATACGGCTATAAACGTCGACAACCTTAGTGGTCTCTATTTTTAACGTCTCGACCTTCCTGGTCCATTTATGGGGTCCACTCACAATTTTTTATTTTTAATAAGTTTGTGATTTTTTAGTAAGAACTATTTTTTTGCGTGTTTAATAAATTAATAAATAAAGTAAGATTTACGTTTAAAGTAAATTTTACCTATTAAATTTTAAAAAAAAAACGAAAAAATAAGTGTCCTTTTTAATTGATAAAAAATATAATAATACAATATTTTCAATAGAAAAATACATAATGATTATAAGAATTTCCTTCTTGTAAATCATGTGTCTCTCAACATTCATACTACTCGAAAAAAAATAGAAAAATACATATTTAAGTGACAACTTAAAGTGAGTATTCATTTTATATTTCATGTTATATTTTTTAAATAAGATTAATGATTCTAATATTTTGTGATTAAATAATATTTTATTTTTACATTTTTTTACGTCATTGAGATTGAATCTCAACCGTGGACCGTTGATATCTATGAAAATTGAAAATTGAACTCTATTTTCGATCGATTGTAAAAGCTTGATTAATAATGTTCATGATTTTTTTAAAAAAATTGAATTTATAATTAATTAATTTTGAATTAATAAATTTTAAATTTGAATTAGTACTTCTAAAAAATCAAAAGTTGAATATAGCATATGTTTGTTTCAGCATTATAGTGATACTATATTTTATTTTTATAAATGATTTTTTTATAAAGGATATTTTAAATACTAAATTTAAGATAAATATTTACGAATATATTTGTTAAATTATTTACATATTAATCATTTAATGATATTTTAATAATAAATAAACATATTTTTATTATTATAAATATTTTCACATTAGACAACACAATTTAACATTATACGATACATTTCATATTTTACATTTTAAATTAAATAATTAAAATAAAAATACATACGCAAGTACTAAAAATAGGTTTTTTTGTCTTTTAATTTCCACGGAAGAGCAGAAAGAGCAATCTATTACTTGTTCTTCATTTAAAAAATATATATAAAAAATAGTTGTGTTAAAATTTAGGAGTTGTTATAATATAAAAATCACATGTAATTATTTTATTTTTTTAAAAAAAAATTCTTAATTACATTAGAAACTAGAAAGTTATTTCAAACAAATGCACTCCAATCATACTACAATACTAACATTTTTAATTAATTGTATCTTTTAAAAATTGTCACGTTTAAGGCAGGATTTATTCATTAATAAGCAAGGAATCAATACATTTCTCTCTCAAAAAAAATCATTTTAAGATTTATGTTATTTTAAATCAATAATTTGATATTGACAATCTTCAAAAAAATAATAATTTGATATTAACTTTTAAGTCACGTTTCGGTAAGAAAATGCAAAATCTGGATTTGGGTGCGAAAATGCAGTCAAACACGACCAACTCCGCGGCAATTTTTTAAAAATAATAAGGTGATTTTTAGTATTTTTCGAAATGATCAGCTCAACTGTTTCGTCCCGGAACATCACCAAATCATCCCAAAAAAAAAATTTGGCAACAAGTAAGCAGCATGGTTTATTGCTATAATTTTATCATTGATCGACTTTATTCTTTTTCTTTACAAATGTACTTTTAATTTTTGGAGCTTCTTTCTTGTTAATATTTTGGATGAAAACTTTTTTTAAATGTTTCTTCATTTTAAAATCAAGATTAAATTTCTCTTTATGGGAGTTTGTCATTAGAGAATTGAATCGGATAGAACTTAATTCTGTCTTATTCGTATATTTGTGTGAATTTTTTTTAATAAAATTTAATTCTTTCGTGAAATTAAATAAAATTTATATAAAAAAATACTTTAGAATTCAATTCTAACTTCTCTTTTGTGAATTAAATGAAATCTCTTCACTGTTACCTTTAGTAGAACATTTTATAGTCATTGCGTCTCTCAAAAAAATTATTCAATTAAATTTTAAAATACATTACATTTTTACTATTTTTAAGTAAAAAATAAATTTATACTATCTAATTTTAATATATATACAAATATTAAAATTTTAATTTTAATTTAATTTTTACACAATCATTATGACAAAGGGTGATAGACTCAATCATTTTAACGACGCACAATCAAAATGAGATGTTGACAACTTTCACCTCCTACTTTGTTACTATAGTTTCGGTCATTGACACATATTTGGCTCCTCGCACTTAGGCCAATGTCATTGATCTTAGCAATTTTTAGTTACTTTTCAACGTTATTCTTTGATTGGTACTTATTTTACGGTTGTTTCATAGGCACAATTTTGAGAGAGTTTTAATCAATTTTAAAAATTAGATAGAATTAAAATTAAAATTAATAAAATTAAAGTTAAATAATAATTAAATAGTAAAAATTTATACGTTAGAATTTATATAATAAGAATAAGTTAAAAATTCTTATAGAGTTAATAAAACAAATAAGGTTTCAATAGTCTTTCCGCATTGTGATTTTTTCTGGGGCTTTTTTTGAAGGTTCTTTTGGAACTTTGGTTTGTATTGTGCATTACTTTATTTAATGTGATATTTACTTTAATTTTTTTAAAAAATAAGCAGCAATTTTTAAAAATATCTAAAATTTTAATTTTTATTAAGCTACACTCTGAATTATAGAATTCAAATTAAAATTTAAAAATAACTAGAAAAATAAAAAGTTTTCAGAGAAAAATGGTTGGGAAGAATTTTCTATGATAATGATGTGTAAATTTTGATTGTGCATCGGCAGGTTCGTCTCTCGCGTTGAAAACACATTGACAGCCGCAGCCGCGCCAGAAGAACGGGAACGGCCGTCTCCCATATCGCTCCCCTCCCGTGGTAAAAGCACACGATCCTTTCCTTTTTCATCCCTTCGCTCTTCTCGTCTCCACCGAGCGCGGGATCCGCGTCGTCGTCTTCGATCTGGCGAAAGGAACGCCTGATCCGATCTCGTTTCCTGCAGATTTCGCCGGACTTTGGATCTCTTCTTGGTGATGGCGAGCTCGCTGGTGGATCGGGCAACGAGCAGTATGCTGATTGGGCCAGATTGGGCGATGAACACCGAGATCTGTGAACTGCTCAACCGTGACCTTGCGTACGTGATATTATATTGCAGTGCGCCGTTTTTTTTGTGTTTGATTTGTTGTTTTTGGTTTCTGGATTTGAGTCTGATATCCGGAATTTCCGAGGCAACATTTGAGACAAAGGAATTCGTTTTCTTCCAAGTCCTGGCTCTTTTTGTGGTCTATTTCTCGACGTGGACGGCTGGCTCTACCTAGCTACGAAATATCGTGCCTTTTGTTCTACTCTCCAGTGCAAACTCGGAATTCGGTGGATTTGTGAAGTATTGTTTGATTATTTTGTGCGCGTGGATTTGTAAAGCGTATTGGTTAGTGGATAATTGTAGATTTACTTCTGTTCTGCTCAACTTCAAACCGGTCCGATAATTTAATAAGGCGAACGTTTCGCGTTTTAGGATTTATGAAGCAGGTTCTTATCCTGGTCAGGGGAGTAGGGAAGCAGAATGTTGCCCACCACTGTGGTGGGGTAGAATTTATAATCTGACGAGAAACAAGTGGGATCTAAAACGGTTTAGAGGCTGTTGGACGAGACCATGAACCATTTTTTCTTTAAATTTATTTTTTATATAAATAACATGAAAACATTTCTTTAAAATTTTTTCGTTTTAGCATATGCTTTAAAAATTAATGGAACGAATAACATCACATGGCTCTCTCTAATATGAGGTTTGGAAGGAGGCTTTTATGCATCTTTACTTTCATAAACAAAGACCTTATTTTTAGTATTCTATTCCATGACTTCCAAATCATAATGGAGCAATATTATTGTTACACCAAGGTTCACCTTCCTTTGAGCTGAGGCTGTATACTTATAAAGACTATTATGAAGTACATTTGGGTACTGTCTATGATTTTTATGACATAATTGTTCAAATTTTCTGTTTATATCCACTCACTTCCTTGTGGATCTTGAAAAAAATTCAATGGCATGGCATGTACTGCTAGTATTCTATCTTATTCAGACGTATTTTGTTAACTGATTTCTTATATATTTTACTTTATTTTTGAATTTTTGCTCCAAATATTTCTGTCATTGCATTTGAAAATATCTCTTTACTCAGTTTCCGTGACAATGTCACATGGATTATTCTTGTTGCTGTTGAAAGTGACATGAACTGCATCCTACCAAGACAATGTTATTAATTATCATCTAAAGTCTAAATACAAGTCTGGATTCAATACAAGTTATAATATCTGAATTATGAAACACATGATGTGGCTTAGAACCCAGCACAAGATATAGAGGGAAAGACCTAACAAGGCATGTGGTTGAATTATGGAGGTGTTAGAAACTTAGAGTGTTACCAGCATAAAACTCCCACTCCAATTCTGCTTTTCTGGTTGAATTTCAACATATTGGAAAACAATATGTCAGCTTTGATTATTTTTCAGCATGTTCCTGATTTCTTACATGGAAGGTTGATCCTAATATTATTTTTATTCAGTCCATGGTTCTTGCAAAAAGCATACATAGCATGTTTTGGTCTTTTCCCCGTTATATATGCTGATCTCTCTGTTTTTTTGGGTGGTAGACAATCAAAGGATGTTGTGAAAGGTGTGAAAAGGCGTCTTAAGCATAAAAATCCAAAGGTCCAGCTTCTTGCCCTTACGGTAAGTATAAGATTTTCTTTGGTTACGGATTTATTTATTTATCCCCCCTTAATTCTCACATTTCATTGTTTACTATTTTGCAGTTTATACACTAAGCATATTGAATTTAATACATGGAAATAATCCTTATATTATCATTTAAAGAATATACACATTTTTAGTGTTCTTGTAAAATATATACATTATAAATTGATAATATTCATTGCCATTAGTCATATGTAAAAAAGTGGGTCCAGTCAAATCAAGTTTTTCAATGGTGATATATATTTGATAATTTATTTTTATTTAGATTTCAAACAAATTGTTGTAATGTTTTATGCAATCTGATAAGGTGCATTTCTATGCTATAAGACAAGTTGACAGAGCTTCTACTTCTACTCTATTTTTGCTCTCTCTGCATCTTCTCCTGAGAGTTGGTCAACATCCACACTTGAGACTGTTGCATGCATGTTCTCTGACACTTGGACAGCACCACAGAAATTGGGAGCAGAAGTCCAAATTTTTCCCTCTAAAAAATCTCGTTGTTATACTAAAAATTTAATTCCATTTTTTACTTTAATCTGATCTTTAGTTTTTAAAAAATTTTGTTCCTGCAAAAGTGAAATAGTAACTAAAATATCTTTCATTTTCAATTTACTATTTTTTGTATGTCAGGATCTGAAATGTTAATTACTTAATTACTAGTCTCGTTTATTCATTTCCATTTTATTGCTCCAGTTGTTGGAGACAGTGATGAAGAATTCTGGTGATATTGTCCATATGCACGTTGCAGAGAAGGGTGTCCTTAATCAAATGATTAAAATGGTGAAAAAGAAGGTTGAATGTTTTATCTGTAATTGTTTCTTTTTGCAAATATTTTCTGATTCTCTCATGTCTCTTCTTTCTAGAATTACATAATGTTTTCCTATCTCAATCGATGCATGTAGCCTGATTTTCATGTCAAGGAGAAGATTCTTGTGCTGATAGATACCTGGCAAGAATCATTTGGTGGTCCAAGAGCAAGATATACCCAGTACTATGTTGCATACCAGGAATTGCTGGTAGGATTTTTAATTCCCAATTAAATTATTAAGGAAGTTCAGGTCAGGTGTTTAGATAAAACACAATAAGTATGCAACAAATATGCAGGAGCCTGAAAATAAATTTGATACTTTATTATAGTTCATTAAAGATCACATTTAACTTGGTCTTGTTAATACTACTTATCAGCATGCTGGAGCCATATTTCCTCAGAGACCTGAGAGGTCTGCACCAGTTTTAACATCGTCACAGGCTACTTTCAACCCTGACCAGCAAGAGACACATGAATCTTCTGCAGTGGAAGATATCCCGAATTTGAGGTCCTTTGCTAATCTTATGAATTCCATGACATCCTTAATTCAATATTTACCTTAATTTTAAGATAGAAAAGTTCAGTCATTATATGTCATTCCATTGCATCATTTATTTCTTTTTGTCTGCCTAGAGTTTCTAAAGATACTACTTGATCCTATTGCCTTAATCTTACTATATGAGTAGACAACATGAATACTTTCATTCTATTGATTTCTAGTCCATCACTAAATCTTTTGTTTGATTATGTATTTAATTCTTTTTTCATGTTTTTAATCAAGTAACTTTTGGTTTTCCTTTCTCTTTTAATGGCCGACCTCGTTTAGTGGGATCATGGCTCAGATTGTTGTTGTACTTATCTCTTTTAGTTTCATCCAAATAAAAGCAATTGTTTGGTCAATCTATTAGTTTATAAGTAGTTGTTTATTCCTAGAGCCTTTTTGGTTTCCTATCTTTGGCTTGAGAGTTGGATAATTCAAAGATGGGAAAAAGTGACTGTTTTTGCGTATGTTAAGTAAAAACCGGAGTAGCTCAGTTGCTCCTGGAAATTGGAATCCACATAATTGATTTTTATTAAGTTTTATGGTCACTTGTATCCTATAACTTCCAGAGTTTTTTCGCTACATTTATGGGCCTATCGTGCTCAGTCTTTTCCCATGTAATAGTATAGAAGAATGAACAACAATATTTGGGGAGAGCAAAACTACAAACTCATCAGTCTGATGCTTTATTACTGTTTCTTTCATGTGCATATCTTTTAATGAAGTTCATATTAGAAATTGTCTGTTTTACTGAAAGTTATCCTTCTTTGTTTTCATTCTTATTTATTTATCAATTTTATGGTTTAGTCATTTTTTGCAAAACTACATTTTATGCATTCTGTTTAAAGTACTAAATACATATCTTATTTCAGCTTGACAGAGATTCAAAATGCCCGTGGTATGATGGATGTCCTTGCAGAAATGCTAAATGCTTTAGATCCTGCCAACAAGGAGGTGGGCTTCACTACAGCAGCTAATTATCTTGTTTGTTTGAGTTTTCTTTCTTCTGATATGTATGCAATCACTTGGTGCATTTTTATGTGGATGCTGTGTATGGCTGCTATTTCAGTTCTAGGACAAACTTGCCAGAAGAAGATAATACTCAGGCTTGATTCGTATTTAAAATTGTTCATAAAAATGACTCTCCTGGCTATTATTTGGCCCAGTATTTGAAAAGGATTTTTTTTTTTTTGAAAAGCTGCATCAAAATTTAACTGCAAATATGCCCTGTTTTTTCCAACACAGAAGCAGTAGCTGTAGGAATCCAATTTTTCCATACATGTAATTTCTGTCAAGGTTTCTTCTGAAAAGCTTGATCAAATGATACCTTAAAATGATTTTAGCTTTGCTTAGTTTCTCCTTGTTGAAGATCTTGATGTTGAAAAGATAGCATGGTTATCTTGGTTGTGATGATAATTATGAAATAACCTTTCAAGTTTCAAGGATTATCATGCACTTGATTGATTTCCGAGTCTGACATTATTAGTCAGTTGTGGTTGTGCCATGTGTAAATATATTCAGATGTTACTCTAATGTCAATTTTCTAACTGTGTTAATCTGCAGGGGCTCAGAGAGGAGGTAATTGTTGATCTTGTTGCACAGTGCCGTTCCTACAAGCGAAGAGTATTCCAGCTTGTAAACACATCTACGTAAGTCCTCTGTGAGAATCTACTAGAATGATTTCAAATACACGTACTCATGGGCATGAGGTACTTGAAGTATTGTATAGAGACATATTGGTGAATTTTCACCTAAATGTCGTGCAAAGACAAAATGCTGATATGATACTACCTGTTGATTTGTAGAATACATTCTAATTGGCATCTCACACTTTTTCAAACTAGTATTGGCATGCTGGCAAAAATAGTGCATTTTGAATTGTTTTTGCACATATCACTTGGTATGTGTGATATCAGTGGATATGAGTGCACTTTTCATACTTGTCTCAGGTGGTGTAGTATTCCCTTTCTTAAGCTTTTCACTCTTTTCTCCCTTGGAATCTCAAATCTACATTGAAGTCAACTTTGATCTACTTGAAAATTTGGTCTAGTCTTCTTTGGAAATTTGAAGGCTCTCCATTTTTTTTGTGAAGTTCCAAGGTTTGTATTCTTCCTATTTCTAAAGATCAAGTCTTGTAATGAATCCTACATAGGTTAGGTAAAAGGTTTTAGGCTTACAACAATCAATGCCGTTTATCTCACTATAAAAAGTCACATATAATGCTATTTTATTTATTTATGTTTTGTACATTTTCATTTTTACAAATTTTCCTTTTTTAATTTCCATATTTTCAAGTACTTCTATATCAATGTAACTAATTTTTATGAACATTGATGTTTATTTTGTTTATAGCATTTTCATTATAAAATGTCTAAATATTAAAGTTAAGTAATTTATATGTTATTACATCTTATTTTGTTTTATTCTAGAGCTTATATGCTTTTCTTTTTTGTTGAAAATTGAGGTTTTTTATCAAAATTTAAGCTATGGTTTTAGATGATCTCCACTGATATTTCCGAAAGTATTTTAATGCATCCTTTTTTAGGACTAATACTTGATGCAATAGCATTCTTTTATACCTTTCTCATGGAACAATATCTATTTAATTTTCACTGCACAACAATAGCAATTAATGCATTTATTCCACTATGTGGGGTTTTTCAAACCTAGTGTGCAAGGTAGTTTTCACCCACACAAACACAAATTATTCCATGCCTCTTTTTAGAGAGGAGAAATAATTAGTAGAAAAAATTAAAAGTAGAGGAAGACTTCTTTGGTTAGCAATTGTGAAAAAAGGCTTAAATTTATGTAATTTAACCATAAATAAAAATACGTAGAAGAAACGGCAACCTCATATAGATGGATTATGACATGGTTTGTTGTTATTTCGTGCTTCTTCCCCACATCATTGAGCATTTGTATGCTGCTTAAAATAATTACCCATGATTTCTGGTGTCACCACATATTCACAATCATTGATTGCCATCATCATAAATTTAGAAATCCTTTACCTTGGTTTAGCCCTGAATGATCTGAATGCATACTAAATCATCAAAAAAAAATTCTACTAATGATTTAGCCTCGAATGGGCATGCATTCAGATCATCATTGATTACCATCATTCAAAATAAAGTTCCAGAGCTGGTAATCATTGTCACCACTTTTTGCCACCATGTAGAGATGAAGAGCTACTTTCCCTTGGTTTAGCCCTGAATGATGATCTCCAGCGTGTACTTGCCAAGCATGATGCTATAGCTGCTGGTATTGCTGTTCCACAGGAGAAGCCAAGTTCTCCTCCAGCCCTTTTAGATGTTGGCGAAGATGGAAAAACTGCTGGTACTTCCACAGAGAAAAATGGAGGGTACATCACTTCTCTTTTTTTATATTTTTCAATATATTTGTAATGTTTTTTTGAGCATTCAATATACTTTCTGCAAGTATGACCTCACTATTTTAGGCAGGGTCAAGCTAGTTTGTTGTGGCTTTCAACATCATGGAATTTGGTTAGCAAGTTGTTTCATAGATAAATATGCTTCTTGAGGGTTGGGTTGATATGTTGTAGAAGTATTGGCATGCCTTTTAGTTAGTTATCGTAATGGAATGTCGAACTTTGGAGACTTCCAGCCACAAAATAGCTCTATTCTATCATATTGGTTGAAATGTTGGATAGGTGAAAACCAACAAACTACAAAAGAATAGCATGATGAATTGATGCCAGTGGGAAGTATCACTATCGACAATAAGGATGACCATTCTTGTGTTATCTGTTACAGATTGTCTGGTATAACTGTTATTATCCTTGGCAAGGATGTCTACAAGCATGGTTTGGCATTGGCAGGTCCAGCTTTAACGCAAATTAAGTGCTTTATTGTATTTTGTGCACCCAGTATTTTTCATGGGTCACCTAGTTATTATTAAGTATAAATGAAAAATGTAAAGGACTGAAGGTTGGTGATTCATAGTGAAGGCTAGCCTAGTAGGCCTGAATATTTCCTTTCATGCCTGTTTGTTTCCCCTTGCTTTACATTTAAATAGTTTCTCTTTTTGATTCCACATCTATAGATTTTTTGCAGAATTCTGAAATTTTGGTAGTTTATGTTGATCTTGGTGGGTTGTCAGGGGTGTCTACAACAGGCAGTTCAAAATATTTGACTATGAATACAAATACACGGGATCGATAAAAAAAATTTCAACCGCTCATATTGAACAAAATAAAGCTGCTCAGAAAAGATATAGCCACATTTATGAACAAGTATCCAGACGATAAAGAATTTTGAAACGTTACTTTATTGAACTTAGAGGATGAACCTTGATGCAACAGTAAGGTTATTGCATTGTGATCTCAAAGTTGAGTTTCAAATCTTAGGAAATCACCTCTCCACTTTTACTGTAAGATTGTGCTGTGTGCAAGTGAATCTTCTTCAGACTTCACAGTGGTGAAAGACTCGTACATTGAGTTTGTTATTTTTTACTTCTGAACCTAGGCATGAATTGTATGATTGTACTTTGACGGTAGAATGTTGCAGCATGAGTGATTGCTCTATTTAAGTTGACAATTTTAATCTTCCATTGTGAGAGAATTATATTTTGATCATTTGCTCAGGTCAAGTGCATCTGCGGACACCCCTGTAGATCCCTTTCAGCAGTTACTACTGACTATTGAACCACACACTGATGAGAAAAATGATACTGTTCAACCACTGGCAAAGGCTGACCCTCACATGGATCTTCTCAGTTGGGATGATGCTAAGCCACCCATGCCTGATAATCAACTAGCCGTTGTTCCTGTAAATGAATCCCCTTCGCCTTCTAAATCTGACCAGAATTCCTTGGCTCTTACAGTTTCAAATAATATTTCGATAAATAACAACAATGCCAACAATTTATTTGATCCACATTCTTCCTATTCCACTGCAAATGGAGCTCAGATTCCGTCTCCTGAGATGCATTCAAGTGTTGGCATTCCTGACGCTGTATTGCACCAATATGAGCAGAAACATCAAATGGATGGCTCCCAACCAAATCACACAAATCTAATGTTGAATGGACATGCAGCGGAAGGCTTGAACTTTCAACAGCAGCAGCAGCGGCAATCACTGTCTCTTACTTTGGGTAAGATTGTTGTCATTCTTAATTCTTGATCTTCTTCTATATGGTTTGTTGGTGTATTTAAGTCTATTTTCATCATTAATAGAATGACAAAATGTTTTTACAGTGTCCAGACCTTTTGTTTTTTCTTGTCAACGGTAGAATGTGTTGGAAATCTCAACCGCATGACATTTGTCTTGGTTCAAACTTACTTGTTCCTCAATAGAGAAAAGAAATAGGGATTTAGTGACGATCATCACCAGTCCTGCTGTACTCGAACCTCTCTTGGCACTTCCTTTGTTTGCCATTTTTCTCTCTTTTCTGTTTATATTCAAATGAAATAAAACGAAAGCGTATCAATGGGACCCAGTGTCTCCCATGTTAATGTGCAAGCATCAACATTGATCTTTAAACTTGAATCATTTGGGCCAGATGGTTGTCTGTGCTCCTAGGAGATGTTCCTTTTAATGACATCTCATTGTGTGTAACAGGCACAAATGACACAAACGATCAAGGTGGAGAAGCCCTCCCCCTACCCCCTTGGGAAAGTCAACCATCACAAGAAAATCAACCTTCTATTTCGCATTCACAACAAATGCAGGGTACCCAGACAGCTGCCATCTCTCCCCAAATGATGCAAAGCCCCCAGTTGCCAGAACTCCAACCTTTATCTATGCAGACTGGCCAGGCCGCTGGTATGGCTTATCCTATGCAGGGTGGGCAAATGGGAGGTATGATGCTGCAACAACCAATGCAAGTTGGGCAAATGACAGGCATGCATTTTCAGCAGGCAATGCAGAGTGGACAAATTGCGAGTATGCAAATGCAACAGGCGATGCTGGCGGGGCAGATGGCGAATATGCAGTTTCAACAGCCGGCAATGCCCGGCGGCCAAATGGGAGGTTACGCATACTTGCAACAGCCAGGCGTTCAGTACTATGATCAGATGAGACCTGGTTATTCATACACAAACCAAAATGGGATGACCCAAGTGATGGATGGGTTCTCTGCTCTAGGGAACGGTAGTCAGGTAAATAAGACTCCCTCGGCGTACCAGACGTCAGCATCTTCTCTTCTTCGGCAGCAGCAGCCTATGAGGCCAACGAAGCCAGAGGATAATTTATTTGGTGATCTTTTGAATATTGCCAAAGTCAAGCAGAACAAAACTTGAAAAAAACTTGGGTTTGAATCTGGTAATTTGTAAAGTCTTGGGATATGTCACTTCGTCCCTTATTGTTTTATATTCTTCCTCCCATGGATGGTGATTTTTTCCTCTTTGTTTATCACTTCACATTTCTTCTTTTACCATGTCCTTTACCTGTACCATTTGTGCTATTCTTATTTTGTTCACCATCGGAAGGGAAGAAACAAAAGAGGCGTCCTCAAATTTTATTGTTCTATAAGAGGCTCTAGAATAATAGGTGCTTGTATTAGCATGGCTTGTCATAACAGCCTGGTGCTACGTTCCAGCTATGCTGTTCGTTAATCCGATCCCATGGGTTGGATCGAACAATTACAATCACGATGTTATCTGTACGATCTATTTGTAAAACATAATGCTATAATTACAGTGAAAAATGGGTACAAATGACATTTGATTGTTTTTGCACATCGTCATGTTTTTATTTGAATTTGAATCAAAGATTTTCTTTATAGAATTTTGATTGCTTCAAATGAGAAAAAAGGTTGCTCAATCTGTGGTGATTGCCGACACGTTCGTTTAGCTCTCTTTGTTAAAGCACGATAAATTCATTCAATACTCAACTGTTTCGCAGAAACATGAACAACAAAAAAGCTCTCTAACTAAAGGAAGAAATAGACGTCAATGAAGAGAAGATTTGCATAAGTTATGATATGATTTCCCTAGAGCACTGCAGTATATTTATACATATATATATATATGATGTAGATTGAAAATAAGGTTTACAAAGATTTTTATAGTATAAAATATGTATTTTAATAAATAATATAATAGAAATAAAAAATTTTACTGTAATTTTTTAAAAAAGAAATAAAAATAAATTTTCTAACTTTAAGAATTGTATTGATTAAAAAAAAAAGTAAATTTCAAACTCATCTAATATACAAATTTTGTCAAACAAAACCTTAAATTACAATAGACACAATCATTGATAGACTATACTTATAAATCACTCATTGCGGGCAGTTATTTATATTATAGATGGTTATGTATTCTCCATCTTTTCTAATTTTATCATTAGATAAAGTATTGTTTCCATCAATTGTTGCTTTCTCTTAATGAGCCGATTTGTACACCTAAAATTAAATAAAAATAAGTTATTAAAAATTTATTTTTAATTAAAATTAAAATTAATAAAATTAAATTTAATATAAAAACATTTGTACATATCTCAAAATTAAATAAAATTTAAAATTTTAATACTTATACATATGACAAAATTAAATTCATTTTTTATTTTAAAAATTATAAAAAACAATGTATTTCAAATAAACTTTTTAAAAGATATCAATGAAACGATTGAAAGCCAACACAACCATAAAAATTAGATATAATTAAATTTCCTTCCATTCAATTTTCTTTAATTTCGTCAATACAAACTCCTCTTATAAATCAATCATGCCTTAGAAGCTTTCAAACTATCAATACGACATATAATAAGCTAGATCACTAAAATGATATTTTAGTAATTAAAAGATCTTTTACTCCGACAGTCATGTTAGGACACATGATTAATCTCAATTCATGACTACAATCACTGTGATTAGTGTTATTTTTCGAGCCTACCTACCACCACGATAAAAACTTCAGCCATCTGCATATTTTTCATTAAAAACAAAGTAGATCTTTATTTTCTCAAAAAATTCATAAGACGTAAAAAGATCGACAGCACCGCATCAAATAAGGTCGAGGAACCAATGAAACAACTGAGAGCCAGTGCCGAAAGAAGCATTTTAGGACGGCAACATTTTACCTAGCTATTTAAGGAAGTCGACTAACACCATGTACATGGCAGCAAAGAAGAAAAGTACGCGTATCCATCACCAAAGCAAAAACGTCAAATTCTTAAAGTGATGTAAATCAAAAAAACCGAGTTCCTGAGTCCTGACTTACCAAAAAATATCCCCCACGGAACACTTTGTCTTCTGCAGCTTGCTGAAAGCACTGCTTCTTAGATCCTCCATGGAACCCTATCACTTTCTATTCCCTGCAGCCAAAAACACTGCTTCTTTCACCTCCCCATGCCTCTCCAATCACCTCCACCTCCACCTCGACCAACAAATGAAACCCGAGGATAATCCCTTGGTGGCAGTTCAAACCTTTCCGGTGACCGGCACCTCTCCTCCCTTGGGTCTTCAATCCAAGGGTCCCTATCATACCCCCTCCTTTCATGACCAAGACCGTAACCTCGACCTCGACCTCGACCTCGACCTCGGCCTCGGCCTCGGCCTCGGCCTCTTGGAGGGGTCAGCACCCTACCAAACTTGTGTTCCCTAGAGACATAACCTTCATTACAGTACACTCTATCTCTTGGGGAATTTGGAAATCTCCCGCCACGCTCCAGAACAAAGTCTCTTCGTCCTCTCGATCCATCTCTTTCCCAATAATGTGGTGGTGATCTGCAAACACCAACTTCTCTTTGTAGACCAGTTTTGGAAATGTGCATGTTTGGAGATGCCTTCTGGCGATGGCCAACACTTGTACAGCGTCCCAACCCATATCGGTGGTCACTGCAATAAAAACAATATTCACGACGTGCAAAATTCAGATTGCGGCACCTGCAGCACAATCATGTCAAAGTTTTAATGCACGGTAAGTCAAAGATAATACAGATACCAGTATAAAAGCATATGTCGCAACAAAATGTGAGAGAGAAAGCTTCATGCATAATTTTGCATTATGAAAACCAAAACTGAGAATGGTGCATCGTAAACCCATACGATGACTATAAAATTCAGTGATGATGTGAAGTCATGTGCATGTCATATCATACTTCAAACAGAGAGTAAGGAACTTACAATGGATTCTTGCAGAACCAGTCTCCCACTCTACGTGCTATACTTGGGTTGTTTCGAATGGTACCTTCATCCCTAAAGGGAAGTGGCTCAGGTTCTCTGTCATCAAAATCTCCTTCAAATAATCTAGCATCCCTCTCATTCACATAAAGGGGAGAGATATCTCGATATCTTCTTCCATTTCTTTCCCTCCCAAACACATGCGAATGATCATGAAATCTCTCTCCATTTCTTTCTCTTTCAAAAGTGAGTGGAAAACCCCTGAATCTTTCTCCACTCCAATCCCTCTCATAAGTAGGTGAAAAATCAAGAAACCTTTCCCTGTTGTCTTGGTGTCCATGAGTAGTTGAAAAATCATGGAATCTTCCACTACCTTTGCCACGTCCACGATCATAAGTAGGTTCTCTAAATCTTCCACCACCATTTCCCTGCCCATAAGTGGGCGAATGATCTTGAAACCTTCCACTACCCCTTCCACGCCCATATGAGGGTGAAACATCTCTGTGATTTCTTTTACCCCTTCCATGTTGATATATGGGTGGTGTAACATCTCGAAACCTACTATCATCACTTCCACTGCTGAACTCATCCCTGTAATTGTCTGGCCCCTCTGGATGATCGAGACCTGCATCATATAGAAGGGATCCTGTCTTTTGCTAGTGAAAAAGAGAAACACCATATATATAACTGGAAAATAGAACAACATCCTTCATTATATAAAGTTTTTCATAGAGATGGTAACACATAAAAGTCGTACTTTCAAGGATTCAACCAAAGCCACTAGCCGAAAGGTATGAAAGAAAACTACCTGCATTTAAGTCCTTTAGCATGTGCATTCTACTGAAAAAATGTCAACAGAGAGCAGCCATATGAGCAGAAACCTGACTTTGTTTTTGAAAGACACATTATGCTTACTTTTACTGGAATTTGATGTCCAACCAAGATTACTGACATGTAGTTCCAAAGCCATCTAATTGTATCAAAGTGCACCTATTCACCAATAGCTACAAACTATGTCATGGTCATGAAGAAGCTGATTGCTTCTAACATAAACTTGATGATCATTATCAACACGAAAATGATGCAATATCTGGTCTTTATCTTTACTAGAAACAAGAGTGACGATTGTGCCTTTCACTGCCTAGCCATTAGGATGAGACATCAACAGCATCAACAGAAAGCGCCAGAAACAAATAAATATTTCCAATAGAATTGAAACAAGACTTGTGGGATTCATGAACCATTGAACAAGTCTCATGTTGTACTCCAGGTATGGCACAAAACATGGTACATTGTAGCTCATGCTGAAAACTGGTTGTCCATTACTTCACAATAAGATACTCCAAATGCTTATCCTCATTTATGTGGAAACTTGGTCACAAAAATGGCAGTGAGCCTTATATACCCAACAAGTTGTCTTGAAGGAAATCTGCTGTGCAGAACTCAGTTATTTACAACTTATGAAAATGTCAAACTTAACACCTCTTACCAATCATTCATATACCATACCATTAAATAATGAACGTCACCAGTTACCATTAACAGCTGAACAGCAGTGCAGCAAAGTTCATGCATGCAGTCAGCATTAATTCTGAAGAACAAAGCTGGGCCAGAAGACCGCTTGGAATCTCAGTAAACACCTTACAAATACTTGAGAATAACAATACTCAGCTCACAGTTTTTCTTGGTAAGTTCAAGCTTTTTTGATTCCAGAAACAGAGTCATGTTAATGTCCAGTCATTAGTCTAAGAAACTAATAATTCCCTTGACATTCTAATATTTCTCGCCAGATTTCTAGTTTTCTTAGCCGATGTAAACACCATTCTAATATCTGTTCCCACAATCCATCTTCACCATACATGTATCTATATGCATTGATGACCACCACAAAAACATGAAATAATCAATAAATCACTTCAGTGAATGAGAAGAGAGAGAATTCCCCAACAACATATTTCAGTGTATAAAAAATTTCACGAAAGTGACGAAATCCAAAAAATGATAGGACAACCTTGCACCAAAGCCAAACATCTCAGCATTCTACATCATTACATGGAAGTTATTCCATGCAATATTAACCACTTTCACTTCGACCATCTGGAAATGTTGCATGAGATGCTGACATTCAGACAATTTCAAGCATATCAAAATGTGCAATATTCTAGGCTTCATATGAACTAAGCTTCCATAGTTTTAACTAAGTGAAGAAGACACCACAGCGGACACTACATGTAGAACTTCAGCGCTCAAATCTATCTTTTTTTAATTGTTACATTGACTTTCATAACACGAAGGCACATGATCTTGTGTAGAATCCATACTTCATTCCCTGAAGCTCCTTTTCCAGTTCTACTCCCAGAAAAATACTTCCCCAGATGAACTTTCAATCCATAGAAGGGAAAAACATCGAACTAATCCATCATGCAATCCAAAAGACGTAACAATGACAGATTACATTCAAATGATACTCGCTGAAGCTTGAAGAAGCGACTGGCCGAAAACAACATGCAAGAGAGCGAAAGTTAAAAAAGTTATATATATATATATATTAGGGACAAGATTAGTGAATCACGGAATCATATCTCGGAGCAGAGAAGAGTCAGAATATCTATCTTTAGATAATAATCAATGAATGGGTAATAAAAAAGACCGGTAACTCAGTATACGCAGGTATAACACAATATTGTGATAGTCTTCTAGATGTTTACTGCAAAATAAACTCTCACACCGAGATCCAATAACCACTGATAATAACATAAGAGTCCACTTTTTGGTATCATTCCAGAAAATCCTAGCGCTAGTGAATAGGTAAACATTGTTAACTTACAATTAATATCGTATGAATGCACATAAACCTCTCGGAACAAGATAAGTAACGAAAAAACTTCCATTGATCACGTTTCCGACGAAACGAGAAGATAAGAAGCAACCGAGAAAAGAAACGGAGACAAACCTAAACCATCAGCCAAGCGCCGTGACCTTCCTCTCCGAGGCGGCGAATAGGAGAGATGGTCGCCATGGCGCCTCTCCGACTCACGTTGAACCTCCGAACACCGTAACAACTTTGCGTCGACGTCCAAGTTTCCAGCCTCTTCGTCGGCGCCGCCAACTTCGCTCTCCGGGTGGGGACGCACCACAAGGCTGCTGAGGCTTGCCTTCGGCTTCGGCGGTGGCGAGTCTGGGGTCGACGTGTCCGAATCTCGCTCCCACGGTCTCATCTCCACCGGCGCTGGTGTCACCAAAAACCCTAGAAAAGTAGAGAAGGGGGAGAACGGAACCCGAAATCGCCGCAGGTTTGCGAACTCCGCCGTCTCCATTGCTGCCGACGTATTATATAATGTCTAATTTTCACCCACCGAGATTAATCCTTTAATTAATTATATTTGATTTTAAAAATTATCTTTATAATATGGTAAAAATGAAAATCCTACGACCTATGGTCTTTTGTGGACGTTAGAATTTTGAAAATGAAAATAAAAAAAAGGGTGTATTTGAGAAAAATTATAATAAATTTTGAAAATTAGATAAAATTAAAATTAAAATTACATAGTAATTAACTATTAAGGTAATAAAAATTTATATACTGAAATCTATATAATAATAGTGATTTAAAGTAATTTTGAGACCTAATTGGAGTCAACTTAAATATGGCTAGAAAATTAGGAAACAAAATTTCTTTTAAGATTGTTTCTGTGTTACGTAAATTTTGAAAAATTTGTAATAAAAGTCTTTTGTGTACCTCATGAAAAGTAAGAAAAATTAATTTATACAGCATTTGTAAATATTTAATATTTTAAATATAATTTTATTTTAATATTAATAATAATATATTGATAATGAAAATTTCAAAGTAATGTTACAAAATAAACGAATAGTTTACACAATTCAATTACATTCATTACAAAAGTTTAAAATCTCTTTCATCTAACATTGCAAATAAGTTGACTAAGGACATGTTTGGTTGGGTGGGATTTAGTTGAATTTTACGTTTTTATAAAAAATAATGATAATATTTTAAAAAAAATTATAATAAATAATAAATAAAATAAGTAAAAATATAATATATAATATTTATTATAATAATACTATGATAATATTTTTTAAAGTTGTGATGAATAATAAATAAAATAAATAATAAATAATATTTATTATATTAATGTGATGATATTTTTTTTAAAATTACGATGATAATATTTTATTAAGAGTTATCACATCGGATAAAAAGTAAAAATTACTTAATAAATAGTATTATGAAATATTATAATATATAATAAAAAAATATAATTGTATAATAATTAACGAACGGGACCTCACAAATAATGATGTGTGTGGCTGGCAATGATGTAACGTCAAAATGTTCCAATGTTGAATTTTTCCATTCAAGTGGGAACTTTTTGCAAAAGGTGAGACCGGACGATGTAAAGATCAACTATTTATGTGAAAAAAAAATTAAATTTTTTTATTTTTTTTAACACACAAAGGCCTGATTTTTTTAAATTTTTTTCCCTAGATTTCCATTGACATAAATTCCCCTCAAAATGTAAATAATATTTTAAATTGTATCAAAGCTAAAATAATGATTAAATTATTTATTTCCATCCATTAAAATTAAAATTTGAATTTTTACCTTGCAATAAAAGAGACCTACCAACCTGACCTTTTATTTTCAAAAGATAACTTAACACTGCAAAATTATTAATTTGTCCCCAAAAATAAAACGATGATTGGGTGATTTGTCTCGATCCTACGCTGAAAATTTTAATTTAATTTAAAACCATCTCATAATGACGTTTTACAAGAAATATATATTCAAAAATAAAATAAAATGAGCAGAATGTAAATTTTAATTAATATACATACTTCTAACTTTCTAAAAATATTGGTAATTTTTTGACTTTTTTTTAGCGCAAGTAGTAGCTCCAACTTAGTTTATATTTGTTACAGAGTTAGAATTAGATTAGATGAAGTTTACATTTTTTAAGAAATAATACGATTTACGATGTAAGTATTTTTGTATAATTTTTAATATAAAATGTTAAAGTTATTTGATAAATATTATTATACACTGTCATGATATATAGTAAAAAATTGAGATGTATAATGAAAAACTCTTAACCAAATAAGACATTAAATAACTAGGAGCTACAGCAAGGAAAGTAAAACCCAAAAAAAACATTCTAAATCTCTGGCTTGTTTGTTTATTTAGTTTTAGCTTTAATAATTGTAGAGAGTTAAAATTGAATATAATTTTGTAAATGATGATAAAGTTATATAGTAAATTATAAAGTAAAAATTTATATATAAAAATTTACATAAGAATAATAAAATAAAAATTTATGTAAAATTAAAGTTAAAGTTAAAATTAAAAAAACAAGTGAAGCCTTTGAGTTAATCACTTCAAGTAGTTGTGTCAGGTGTACGAGCCATTAAGATATTACTAATAACGTCACTAGTTTTAGGGGATTGAGTTTGACACTAACGTTAATAGTAACTTCGAAATTCAGATTAACATGCGATATAGAGTGATCTAATTAAAAATTGATACGATTAAAAACATCAAAGAAGATGACAAAAATATTAAGCCGGATATTCCGAAATATGAAGTTACTTCGGTAAATTAAAACCAAAGGTTATAGCAAAAAATAAGAATAATGGAGTGCCAAGCAGTATTGGAGATGTTAAAGATATACAGAGAACAAAATCAAGAAAATTATTTAAATTATCAAAGTTTAGGTATTGCTGATCATTTGACAAAAAAGATTTTAATAGAAAAATTTATAACAGGGTTAAGGAATTTTTGCATGGATAATGAAAATATAATTTAACTGTTTTACTCCTTACATAGATTTCAAAGGTAAAACAACATATGTTATTCATTATTTTACATATTTTAGAAAGAAAAACTTCTTGCATAAGGGAAAAACAACATATTTTATTCAATAATATATTCATTATTTTACATATTTTATTCATTAATTATCATAAATTTTAAAAATAATATTATAATTATTCTATTGTAAATCATGTATATTTTTTTAAAATGAACTTCATCTCATCTACTTTCACTACTATAATAAATGAGGCTTTAAACAAATAGTTATAGTAATTAATATGATAAAAGTTTATATGTTAGAATTTACGTGGTGATAATAATTTATAAAAATACATGTATAATTGAAGTTGAAAATTTATCGAACAATTTTCAAACAAAACTTTTAAGTTTATCTTTAATTTTATACAAATCCTTACATATTATTACACAAATCCTTATATACAAATTTTTATTATATAATTTAATTTCATTTGATAATAGATTTAATTTTTAATTTTTTTTTTAAATTTCTACTTAAGTGGGTACAGATTCCAAGTTCCAATTGTAACAGCAGTAATTGATGGTTAATTTCTTTTTACATGAAAATAATCTCTCTCTATAGGTAAAAACTTTTATAACTTTAAAAATAGAAAAAATAATTTCTTTAACGTCTCGTATTAAATGAGATAAAAACTCTC
>JAMKPZ010002615.1:0-43865 GCA_024699675.1 Amphibolis antarctica
CGTAAAATCTTAATTAATTAATTGGAAATCCATTAAGTGCGCAATCATATATACGCGCGCATGCATTTCTAGATCGATCGTTAATCAGTAAATCAACCGTAAAATCTTAATTAATTAATTGGAAATCCATTAAGTGCGCAATCATATATCATGCATGCAGACGGTGAACGACGTGATCGTGGGAATCATTTTCTACGGGATACAGCTGTACGTCGAGGAGAAGAAGAGCATCAGTGAGCAGGAGAACCCAATGGAGACAACCGCGCTAGTCTTGCTCAACACCAGGTCCATCCAAAGCTACCAGACGCTCAAGGAGATGAACGCTCCCGGCGGCAAGTCACCGTGGGGGAACCATTTCGGCTTCTTGCACGTCTCCATCCCCAACTTTCTTCGTGCTTCCAACGCTAGCCCTCTGGACTCCGTCTCCAAGACCAGGGAGGTGATCAAGAGGAAGAGGAGCTCAGCAGCCGCCATCCATCTCACCGCCAAGCTTCTTGATTTTCTGCGAAGATTCAAAGGTCCCGAGGTACGTGCCTGTATATATACGTACCAAGCGCATCAATCAACTGACTCAGCTTTGGTTGCATAGATAAGGTTTGGAGACGGATGGATCTATGTATCTATCTATCCATATATGTATAGATATATTAGACAACATTAATTATCGATCTTTAATTAACATTCATTGGTACAGGCCGCGGGGGCATACATACGGAAAACCCTGAGGAACACAAGCATGACCATCTCCAATCTGATTGGACCAGTGGAGCAGATGCACATTGCGGGCCATCCGATCGGGAGCTTCTACTTCATGGTTGTTGGTGTGCCCCAGGTACGCCTGCTATTATTCTAATTAATTAGCTGATAAATATCATCACTAGCTATATGTATATATAGTAAATATCATCACACACATACTAATTAAATTAATTAACATGGCGGATGTGGTTGCATCGCAGAGCCTGACAATAACCGTCGTCAGCTACATGGGAAAGCTGAAGGTTGCCCTGGGCACAGAGAAGGATTTCATAGATTCTCCACTGTTGGTCTCCTGCTTGGAGAAATCCTTTGCAAGGATATTTGAAGAAGCACTCCGTACTCCTTAGTTAATTGGTTAATTCCATACGATTAAAAAGCATATGCTCAACATCCGCCAATTTTCCAAGACTCCATTAATTAAGAACATTTTCCTTTAAACAAAGTTATAGGTTCAATAATTAATTATATTAGATGTATGCATTCACTACAGTATTTATTTATATAATCTTATTATATATTTATACATTTTATGAAATGGGACCAACCGCATAGAATAATTTAAAGGAGGGTTTGTGTATTTTAGAAAATTTAATAATTTTTTATTATTGAAATATTAAAATTTTAAAATATTTTTAATTTTAAAAAATTAAATATAAATTTACTTAAATTTCCATAAAGTACAAAAATAATCTTTTATTTTCAAATTTTTCTTTTTTTAATTTCTAGTAAACACAAATCCCCCTCTAAAGGGTATACTTTGTGCACACGGTAAAAGAGGAAAAAGAAAATTACAAAAAAAATTTACAATTTAGCAGAAAAGTATTTTCATATATCAACAAAATTCAAGGAAGTGGTTAAAAAAATTTCTACTATATTATAAGTTTAATTTTTATCGTTAAGATATCTAATATAAGATTATCATCCAACAAGTGCACTTGTTTTTTACTTTATCGTACCCCGTATCTCATTCTCACATTAATTGTTAAAATAATAAAAGGGAACCAAATATCACTGTAAAGTAATTAAATACTTTCTGGGTCCAACAAATTAAACTCTGAACCAGCCACATTACTTGTTCGTAATAATTGTCAGGCTCGTGTTAGAACGTTGTTTTAAATTGGGCACAACCATACGTGCCATCAATTTTGTGCGCCAATCAAGATTAGTATAATGCAGAGTCCTGGACCTCCAGATCAAAATGTCCATCAATCTAATTGGCGACAACGCATAAACAATGTTGAGAGAGAGAGGGAATTAATGTGTGTGAGCGGGACATGGAAATGAGAGACATGAGGCCGAGTCGCGGTGAAAAATTAAACGCCGTCGTGGATAAGAGAGTGGTGGCATGGTGCGCTGTGACAGGCCTCACATCACTGGACGTACTGCCTAGCACGACGAGGCGGCGGAGCCCCAACACCGCCACCACCACCGTCCAATATGCCAATTGGCAGTTGTCGACGCCCAACTCGTGCAAATAGCATCCCTCCTCCATCTTCACCCTGCAAGTGCTACCATCCCGTAACACGAAGGCAGGCTTTGGAAAAGCAACCATCCATCCAGGTGCTGCACATTTCTTCGAACATCTTGCCCGCAGGTAACATGCTTTTCGGTTCAGGTGATTATTGGTTTAGGAAGGTGCAGGGCAAGGGGCGCGCCATGGCCTCCGATTCCCAGAGGGAGGCGAGCGGCATCCCTCCGACGGGGTCGTCCCCTCCCACCATCAACTTTGGTCGGCGAACGCCGTCGGGTCGCTTCGTCGGCTACTCCCGCGACTCCATGGATTCAGACCTTAGCGCGGAGTTCGCCAATTACCACGTCCACTTCCCACCCACACCGGACAACCAACCCATGGTGGAGATGACCATGGACTCCTCCGTGACCTCCAAGGTGGAGGAGCAGTACGTGTCCAGCTCCCTCTTCACCGGCGGCTTCAACAACGTCACACGGGCGCACGTCATGGACGAGATTGTCGAGTCCGACGCCGAGCGCGACGGCGACAGCAAGAAGGTGTCGGCCACCTGCGCCATCCAGGGGTGCGACTCCAAGGCCGCGATCGACGAACGCTGCGCCGCCGTCGTACCCTGGGAGTGCGACTTCAGAATTTGCAAGGACTGCTTCAACGACGCCGCCAGGTCGGGGGGAGGCACGTGCCCGGGCTGCAAGGAGCAGTACAAAACCACGGACCTCAGCGAGCTGATGATAAGCAACGCCAAAGGGGGAGGGCGTCTCTCGCTGCCGCCGCCGGTGCCATCCCGGGGAGGGCAAAAGTTGGAGAGGAGGCTGTCGTTGATGAAGTCGACGCTGAACCAGAGCACCACCGCCGGAGACTTCGACCACAACAGATGGCTCTTCGAGACCAAGGGAACGTATGGGTACGGCAATGCCATCTGGCCGGACGAGAACGGTGCCACCAATGGGGGTGGCGGCGGAGAATCTGGGTGTCATGTCCAATGGCCCCTTCATCCTCAACCTCGACTGCGACCACTACATCTACAACTCCTTGGCCATCAGGGAGGGGATGTGCTTTACGATGGACCGTGGTGGCGACCGGGTGTGCTACGTGCAGTTCCCCCAACGCTTCGAGGGCATCGACCCGTCCGATCGCTACGCCAACCACAACACAGTCTTTTTCGACGTCAACATGCGTGCCCTGGACGGGCTCATGGAGCCGGTCTACGTCGGCACCGGTTGCCTCTTCCGAAGGGTGGCCATCTACGGCTTTGACCCTCCGCGCTCCAGGGAACACCACCACCCTCCCTGCTACGGCTGTTGGCTCCCCGGTAAGAAAGGACCGCCCGTCGACAATGAGGAGACTCGAGCGCTGCGCACGGGAGACTTGACAACGGGGACGTGGACCTGTCATCCTTTCCGAAGAAGTTTGGGAACTCCACCATCTTCATCGATTCCATCGCGGTGGCCGAGCACCAGGAGCGGCCGCTTGCTGATCACCCGGCGGTCAAGAATGGCCGACCTCCAGGTGCGTTGACGATCTCGAGGGACCTCCTGGATGCTTCCACGGTGGCGGAGGCCATCAGTGTGATGTCATGCTGGTACGAGGAAAAGACGGAGTGGGGTCATCGTGTGGGTTGGATCTATGGCTCCGTCACGGAGGACGTGGTCACCGGCTACAGAATGCACAACAGGGGGTGGAAATCCGTGTACCATGTCACCAAGCGAGACGCCTTCCGCGGAACCGCCCCGATCAATCTCACCGATCGTCTCCACCAAGTGCTTCGCTGGGCCACCGGCTCCGTCGAGATTTTCTTCTCGCGCAACAACGCCCTCCTGGCCAGCTCCAAGATGAAGGTCCTCCAAAGGATTGCCTACCTCAATGTTGGAATCTACCCGTTCACGTCCATCTTCCTCCCAGCCCTATCGCTCTTCTCCGGGCAGTTCATCGTCCAAACGCTCAACGTGACCTTCTTGTGGGTTGGCGCTGTTGGAGATCCGCTGGTCGGGGATTGAGCTGGAGTGGTGGAGGAACGACCAGTTTTGGCTGATTGGCGGCACGAGCGCACACCTAGCCGCCGTCTTTCAGGGGCTTCTGAAGGTGGTTGCCGGCATCGACATCTCCTTCACTCTCACCTCCAAGTCCACGGGGGGGGGGACGACATGGACGACGAGTTCGCCGAACTCCACATGGTGAAATGGACCTCCCTCATGATCCCGCCGATGACCATCATCATGGTCAACCTCATCGCCATCGCTGTTGGATTGAGCCGCACCCTCTATAGCACCATTCCAGAATGGAGCAAGCTCTTGGGCGGGGTTTTCTTTAGCTTCTGGGTGCTTGCGCATCTCTACCCTTTCGCCAAAGGGCTGATGGGGAGGAGGGGTAAGACACCTACCATCGTTTTCGTCTGGTCCGGTCTCATTGCGATCACCATCTCCTTGCTTTGGGTGGCCATCAGACCGCCCTCCGGTGCTGCTGAACAGATAGGTGGCTCCTTCGCCTTACCGTGACGCGTTCCATACATCTACGGTTTCCACACTCTTGAGATCCCAGTCCTTGTGTTTCTTGATCGGTTACTTTTGGTTTGCCAAAACATTAATTCTAAACATCTTGTATACATTCTAAAAAAATTTACACGCCCATGAAAAAAGCATTGATCGAGATAGAAAGAAGTTCTCTTACGCACATGGATGTTTCGACAGAGTGGAAGTTACCGGTCTCCAATTTAGGAAAGAGACAATTCCAAGCCATTTAGATGGAAAGACAATTTGCATCGATGAAAAGTGGTCCGACACATTATACGTCGCAAGTTTCAGAGCGACCAAAGAAGGCGTAGCGATTATCGGCGACGATTTCGTAAGTGAAGTCCCTGACAAAGCTATGCAGAAGAGGACGTATGGGTATATAGAAAAGGAATCAATTAAGAAGAGCGGATGGTGGGCGCTTACAGTGGGACAAGGTTGAGGAAGAAGGCAAGCTGAGGGAATGGCAGATCCAGATGGTCCATGATCTTCAGGACGGCTTCTGACTTAACGTAGGACCTGAAGAAAGAAGATCAAATTTGCAAGATTAAGAAGATTTGTACTGCCGCATGTCTATAAACCACAGGCAATAAAAACACTAACAATGCATTGTAGAAAATAAGCAGCGCTACCTATTCTTTTCGACGAGTACTACGCTGGAGATGTCGTCGGGAGATCTCCCGGACCTGCGGAGGAGGCTCCTGCCTACGTCGCTCTGGAGCGGCTCGAATCTCAGCATCCTGCAGCCCATGTCATCGATCGTCTGTACTTATCATTCATTTATTTACATATTATGATCTCATTCGAGTTAATTCAATTTTCTGCCGCGCTGCTGGTGGTGGTATCTACCTGTTGCGGTCGTTGCTCCTTACGAAGCGCACTCCTCCGTTGCACAGATTACAAACACCTGAAGAAAAACAAAAGGTAAAGAAGAAGTAAGAAATTTAGACTTGAAGATTATTATTATTATTAAATGAATGAATCCTGAGGAGGAGGAGGAGGAGGATGAGAGTCGGCGGGCAGATACCATCGAAGAGCATGATGGGGCGAGAGTCGTGCCGGAACAGCCCGGAAGTGGAGTCTTCCATCTCGGAGGTGCTGCTGCTTCCGCTTCCCTGCACGAGCGCACGCTTTCGCGGCGACCTCGTCTTCGTACCCACGCTTATCATCATCGTCGGTGGCGCAGCGGTGGCCGTTGGGGTTAGGAAGGCCATTGTTGATGAATTCTGAAGGAACAAGGGCAAAGGAGGCCCCTCCCGACCGATCGAAGTAACTAGGGCTGGGAGCCGACGGGCAGGGCAGAGCAAAGCGGAAAGGGGAGAGGGGTCTCAAGCACATCGACGAGTTTCGATTCTGTTTAGTTTTTATTCGTTTTTTATCTTTTTACGGTAACCAAAACAACCATCACTTTTTCGCCTTCGTGTTCGTGGTCGTGGTCGCACCATCACCGCACTTCCCGATCCCAGCCATCATCGTGACACGTTACGCAAAACAAAAAATAAGCGAACGACCGAAACGGGTCAGTTCGAAATCACCCATTTCGTAACCCGTTTACCCGATTCTGATCGATGCGTACGCTCTCGTGGTAGCGAACTTTAACAATACAATACTTGAACAGACGCAATGTATACCCCAGATTAGCACACGCGATGTTTTTTAACAGACACCTGTATATTTTAATATTATATAATTATATTTTTCATATATTTATCAAATAATTTTTATATTTTTTATTATTCATAAAATTAAACTAATATCATTATCTATTTATTATAAATCATATATTTCATCGTAAATTATAAAATTTAACTCATCAAACAAAAATGTTCCGTACAAACAATATACGCCCACAATTTTTGGTTACAAAATCGCCCCTCCTCTCGGCTCCGGAGTTTGTGGTCACAGGCGGTCCGAAATCTGAACGCCGCTGTCCACGTGGCGTCTACCGTCGTCCGCCAGATCAGCATACAACCCATCGGCCGACCACACCCGCCGGCGCCATCTCCCTGTGCGTGATTATTTACTTATGGTTCTCCGTTGCATCTCGGGAGAAGTTGTGTTGTAATTAAGAACACAATACAACATTATTGTGTCTTAAAAAATAATGTTGAAAAGAAGTGACTGTGATTAAGAACGATGTTTTTTTTTGAAAGAGTAATTTATGGGAGAGACACGAATAAGAGGGCGGGAGAGAAAGGAGACGGAACAGAAAGAGCATGGGACGCAGAGGGTGGGGGTGAGCCGCGCGGCGGAGGTGTGGAGAAGAAGATTTCCTTCTGTTTCCTTTGGTTCGCCCCTCCTTCTCTTCCTCTTCATCTTTTCTTTCACCTGTTAATCTTTTCCCTTTCCTTATTTGCTCTGCTGTTCTCCTCCTCCTCCTCCTCCTCTTCATCTTTCCTTTCACCTCCTGTTTATCTTTTCCCTTTCCTTATTTGCTCTGCTGTTCTCCTCCTCCTCCTCCCGATGACAGTTCCCTCTCCTGCCCTGCGCGCCCCCAACTTAATCCAAGCCCCGGCATCGGATGATTGAGGTATTACCGTTCCACTTCTCCTTTTCTGGATCTATGCATTACTTTCTCAAGTGGTGTGTTCGGTGTTAGGGTTTGGCTCTTTGTTCTAGCTTCTGCTGCGTGCCTCTTTTGCTGTTTCTGGATTTCTATTTCAATGTATTTACCGTTGAGTCGATGTTGCTGGTTTTTCCTTTTATTTTCTTTATCTTCGTCTTCTTCTTCTACTGCTACTGCTGCTGCTACCGCTTCTGCTTCCCTTATTACTGCTGCTGCTGCTGCTGCTGCTGCTGCTACTACTTCTGTCTCAACTGAAATGTGACTTTTGATTGGTGAGGTTGATGTGACTTCAACATAGGAAGAGGATGGATATTGTTATTATTATTCAGGTTTATCGTTTTATGTTAAGTTGGCCATCCTCCACTTGCTTCCCGTCAAAGCTGCAAAGGCACCTAATGCGTGTTCAAGTACAAGTGACAGGAGTAGTAGTTAGTTATTCAGGATTTTTCCCTCTTGTATTGTAGATCTTCAATAAACAATAGGCGAGGTTCACCAATCCGATTGTTGTTGTTGATTGCCGGTCAACCACGTACAAATTTTATTCTTCTTAGAGATTCACGCATCTTATTAAAAAGCTCTAAGAAAATAATGCCTACTATCTTCCCTGAAATGGGATGGTAACTTTTGTTCTTAGACTGTGGGCTTTTAGTTATATTTTCTCTCTATGTGGCCATTTTATTACCTCTGTGCTACCTATCTAATCTTCAATTGCCTGTTGGTATTGTCGTTTTGTGTTTTGACTTTTGGAAAGCATATATTATTCAAATTCAGTTTTTCCATTGTAATATTTATTAGCTTTAATATTGTAATTTTTGAATTTCAGGGGTAAAAAAATAGTTTCTATGCTATAAAAAATTCCTTCCCTGTTATTAGATTATAGCTGAATTTTATCAGAAATGTTGCTTATTTTCTTTGTTCATCATTTTTCTTCTTCCTCAGCAACTTGCTCTTTCTCAAGATGAAAGAAAAGACAAATTCAATCGCTAGGAGAGATCAGAGTCTGAAGCATATTCAAGGAGAAATACCTAATTGGGTCCTTCTTGTTGGTGGTGCTTTGCTGAGTACACTCTCTATCAGGATAGCCTGCAAATTAAAACAAATTTTTAAAGGAAAGCGATCAGATGATGGTCATGATAGCTTCAAAGGTTTAGTATTAAACTATTTGTTGCACAATATTCCACATTCACTACTAAAGCAGACTAATACTCAAATTTTTTTGACCAGAAAATGGGAAATCATTGGCAAAAGGGAGATCAGCAGCTTGCCCAGTACATGCTAATATGTACAGCTTTAAGCGGGACGAAGACAGTTGTTTTCACTGCCTTTCAGGTTTGATATAAGTTGTGAGTCATGTGATTCTTATTTTTACGAACGGCACAAACATTAGGAACGTTATGCTTTGCTGCTTGTAGGAATCATGAAAATATTGTTTGTATACATCTACCTTAATTGCCTCAACTATTATTCCATTTGTTTTTTAAAGATAATTTGCATTTTTTAAAGACCATTTGATCTCTTTTTAGTACTATCTCTTGATGGATCTTTGATCCCTCTTGTTTTACATAGCTTATCAGACTATGGGGATGCATATACCATTGTCAACATTGTGGAAAGTATGAACATCAATCAGATCACTGTTTTAGACTTAATCTCTCATGTTCCATTTGTTTTTAATTGTTTTACGGTGGGTTGGCCATTATAGATACAATGATAGAAGAGAACCAACCGTTACCAGGTGGTACTTTGCATCATGTCATATGCTCTGCAAGAAATAGACAGACAATGTACTATTCGAGAAGTTAATATTCATTACGGTTTAATTTATATAATTGATTTCCCTTTTTGTTTTCCTTTGATTTGCTGTTTTTCTATATTTTCGTGGCTGCTAAATAATAAATTTGTATTTTTAAAAGCTTTTATCCATGTCAATATGCTCAAGTTAGAGATATCAGAGTATGCACAATCATTTTGATAGTCATATTGCATCTGTTCTGTAGCATCATGACTTAGAATCTGAGACTACTAGGCTATTTAAATATAAAAGGAGGAACTGGATGATTTATCTTCTTTTTGATGCTATAAGTTTCCCTTGTGGGTTGTTCTTGCTTTTTGGGTTTCATGCTATCCACGTGTTTCTGCCTTTTGGACTCTCTGAACCTTGATTACCTTTATAACAATTACTATTCAAAAAAAAAACTGGATAATTCATCATTATTGTGAAGGGTTTATCCATCTCTGGTGGAATTCAATTTATCTGGCTTGGTCTGCACAGGCAAGTTAATTATTGCTATCTGAGATTGAGTTTAGATGTCATGTTTACATCTTTTAAAACGGATGATTTCCTTCCACGTACATATCCTTGAGCTTGGCCTGCCATATTCACCATTTGGTACTGGACATACACGAAACAAGAATATGGAACCATCAGACAAAAATATATTAATAGGAAAAAACCACTTGCACTAGAGTAAAAATGCAAATCTAATGTGAGATGACAAAAATGATTCCTAGCATACCTGTTATTATAAAATTCTAAAATCATGTTTTACTCTTTTGAATAGGAATGCCAGAGGGTGATTTGGACGTCAGAAGGGCATGCAGCAGCCCAATGTCGAAAGACGGACATCCTTCACTTCCACTTGTAACGATTCCAACCACAGAATCCAGACGAGAGAATGGCATTATATGGACATCCTCACCTGAACGTCTTGAGCTTCCACTAAAACCATTTCATCATTCGAACAGCCCTGACTCCCCATGTGTCTCTGAATGTGGTTCAGATGTATTCAGCAAAAGAGAGGTCATACAGAAGCTCCGGCAGCAGCTTAAGAGACGTGATGAGATGATTATTGAGATGCAGGCTCAAATAACAGACCTTCAAAATTCACTTGCTTCTCAGATTGCATGTTCAACCAATTTGCAGTGCCAGATAGATTCTGCCAACCGTGAACTATTTGACTCGGAGAGAGAAATCCAGCGGCTAAGAAAGGCTATTGCAGATCACCGTGTTGCAGAGTTGGGATCACCTGAGAATATTACTTCAGCACCTAAGTGGTACTCAGATATGAATGGGCATGCAAATGGTTGCATCGACAGAGCAAATGATGTGGAGCTGCATTGCAATGGCATGTGTAAGGGCAGGGAAGGTGGGAGGGTTGAGATGTTGAAGAGAGAGGTTCAGGAACTGAAAGAAGTGATAGAAGGCAAGGAATTCTTGCTCCAGAGTTACAAGGAGCAGAAAGTAGAGCTATGCACAAAGGTAAAGGAGTTGCAATTGAGAATCGCTTCTCAGGTGCCAAGTATCTTGTAAGACGTTTATCACGAAATTCTTGGTCATGCATGTTTCGATGTTCACACTGGCCTGCCGCTTTTCTTTTTCTTTTACTTCTTTTTCTATCGCGGGGATTGTTGTGTATAGTTTTTTGTTGCGACAAAGTGCGTAAGGTTTGTCATTTGGAATCATGCTTTGCGAGGAATGGTTTGCTTCTTTTTTCAAAAGGATAAGTAGATTTAAAAAAGGAAAAAGAAATAAAATAGCCTTAGCCATAAAACCACTAATGGAAAAGAAACAAAATTTAAGGTTGCACAAAATGGCCGACAAAGAAAAACAAAAAAGATAAAGTGGTGGTCAAGCAAATGGTTGCATCAATTGTAATAAAACACTGTCATGTTACAGGCTTTTTAAGATATATACATATACACACGCCTTGTTGGATTTGTGTTTCTACTATCTCAAATGAATCGAAAACGCTAGTGGATTGGAAATCTAGGATATTTGCAACCTTACCGGCCAAGATATATCTAGAGTTCAAAATTCATTCTAGTGATTCCCATGTCCAAAATTTTTTATTACTTTGTTGAATGTCAACACTTCTCTAGAAATGGAAAATTTTGAAAAAATTTCTAACATTTTTAAAATATTAAAATATAAAATATTTATAAATTTTTTAAATTAATTTTCTAAAATCTCTATATTGTGTACAAACAATCTTAAATTTTTTTTATTTACTAATTTTCTTTTTTCCTTTCCATTTTCATTTTCATTTCCCTTTTTCATTTCTTAAATTTCTAACCATAAGGGTCTTCTACATAAAAATACACTAACATTTTTCTATAATTGTTACAATATATATTGTTTATATGTTAACTTATTTTTATACACAAACTAAAAACAATGTTACAATTTTAACTAGTTTGAATATAAACTAATTATTTATATGGTGTATGCATAAAAGAGTAATGTACATATATGTGCAACAATTTAACTCATCAATTGTGGTGAGAGCCAAGAGGCAAAAGCGTGTAAGAAAACAAGCATGGAGGTCGTTAGATGGACTCATGTAAAATAAGCAATATGATATTAAACCTACATACAATATTTTTTTCAAATTGGAGCACATATATCTAACATGTATATGACAAAAAATAGTTCATTTACTAGTTTGGAAAATTGACATGAAAAGAACAAAAAATTGAAGAAAGGTCAAGTGAAAAGGCACATATATTTTGATCACTGGTGGCACACATGATCATAATTGAATCCGGAAAATGCTCAAGTTGCCAAACAATGATTACAGATCATTATGACGTCAATACCGCACAGCAAAAATCATGTGGCCAAACAAACCTGAAATAGTGAAAATAATATGTAAAAATTTTATTATTTAAGTATGACAGCAAATCTGAAATTTTTGATTATCCAAAATGTGAGTTTTTAAAATGTTCCCTTCCTATAGTAAAACAATTTTCATTAAAAATTGTGTAGCAAAATGAAACCCCAGTATCCTTCACAATTCTATTGCTTAGACCAATTTGAAGCATAGTATTAAGGGCTTGCTAGAACATCACAAACAAGAATCCCTCTTCAACTGGACCCTCCAGATGATATAGAAAGAAGTGAATAAGAAGTGGAACAAAATATGAGGAGAGGAATCTAGACTTGGAACCCAAAAAAGGCCAAGCCAAATCCCATCATGCCCTAGATCTATTATTATTGAGTTTACATAAAGGTTAAATCAACCAAAGAATTGACAAAGTTTTACAATTCTTAACAATACCCACCCCTTGAAATTGACCTTGTCTCCAATGTCAACATTTACAATTTCCAAGTATCCTGAAAACTCAAAAGCCAATGAAATTGAAATATGCAAACCAAGAAATATTAGCATGAAGATTTATCTTCTGTGCCAGAAGTTGGGGTCAAGATTTATTAAGATCTCAAATCTCCCAAATGATAATTAGCACAAACCACTTTGATCTAGACTTTACATGGTAAAAGGACATGATTTAAACACCAAGCAGTCAAATAGGTGGAAGGAGGGCGTGATTTGTACGAAGGAAGAAGTGATCGCCCACAAAATAATCCCCATCCTCATCATCACAACCTCTTGTCTAGATGGGGAATCTACAGACAAGGTCTTGTCCTCTCTCTTTCTTCTCTACAGAGAAGTAGAACACTACATTCTTTCTCTTCTTTTCTTTTGCAAGCATGAGATGGCTGAAGTTGGGAACAAGAGGGAGGTAGCTTAGGGGTATCCATAGAAACCAACCAAGAATGCCAAAATTTATCAACTTGTCAATTGCATTGGATGATGGAAATGGACACCTTGATGATGCAAGTACCTCAGCACACAAATAGATGTTGAAGGAGATTGAAATAGGATGTAGAATGAATTCTTCTCCACATCAAACTCCTTCAAATATTCTCCATTGATTCAAGAAGACGGATTCCAACTACCTAACAGAGGCAAGATTAGGAGGGTAATGGGAAAGGAAACTGCAGAAGTGGTGAGATCATCTTTGGGGAGCTAATAGTGAGCCCAATGGAAGACAAGAAGGGAATCCACACCAATGGAAATCTTGGTGAGGGTGTGATCCCAATGCCAGCATGCTGCAACCTCAACAATCTTGGTGGCAACACTAGCATATCAACCTGGTCTTCCCATTGTTGGAATTGATCTTAATGAAGTTCTTGTAATCATATAAACTCTTCATGGATAACTTGCTTAAGTTGATCAAGATCCTATGGGGACAGTGGCTCATCATTGCCTTTGCATGAGTTGGCTCTAATTTCATTTGTTAGGGGCTCACCAGAAGATCATCAAATTCTGGCCAAGAGCCTTCCTGGACAGGACACTCTAGGCAAGATAGGAAGAAGTGAACAAGAAGAGATAGAAGAAAATGTGGGGGGAGGGGCATAGACTTGGAGCCCAAAATAAATGGTCAATGCAAATACCATCATGACCTCAGATCTATTATTATTGAGTTTATAACTTTATATAGGAGTTACAATAACCAAGGAATTAGAAGAAATTTACAACTAAATCCTAACACATTGCTATAATCATGAACTATCCAATGATATTGGATGACCACAAATAGCCATAGAAAATGAAATAGCTTTCTAAGGGGCATTATTCAACCTGAATCTAAACATGACAAAAGCCCTAGTTCTATTTGGATACTATTTGACTCACATTATAGAATAGAGTGGTGGTTGTAAAAATGACGCATGCAAAGTTAGTGGATTTGCTAAAAGAAGAAGTTAGTCGATATGCTAGGCTACCTGAATACTAATACTAAAATAGAATAAGAGTTACATCAATTAAAGATAAAATAAGGAAAAATCATCATAAATGGTTTGACCATATCTATAAAAGAACTATAGATACACTTCTAAGGAAACAAAATTTAATGAAATTAAAAGAAATAGAGAAAATAAAAATTTCTTGGATAGAAATAATGATTCGCAAAAAATTGCATGATTTAATGACAAATAAAAACAAATGGAGAGGAAATGAGTCACATGACCAATGATTCCATATAGTAATATTAAGACATTAATTGTTGCTATTGTAAAGATAATACTTACATTGGGAACCAATCCAACAACAGTCTGTGGTAAAGTATTGCTGTGTGCCCATCTACCTCCTCAACTATATTACCATATTGGAAGGTGCAATCCCACCTAAGGAGGAAAAGATTATATGATATACTAAAAGAAGATTTACAGCAACATAAAGGTATCAAGCTGGACAAATCATTTGAAAGAAGAGGTCTTACTCAAAGCATGTCCCACCCATGCTCATTATAGCTTCCAAAATTTCTTCACATGTAGCATCCACAACAGTGACAGCCTTCATTGCTTTGCTACAGCTCCTTGGCTTTGTCAAATAATGAAACAATCAGTTCATTATTTAATTTGTACAACAATAAATTATAAATCTAATTTTAATTATAACAAATTAGTCAAATACAATGAGACTTAAAAAGTAGATCCATATATTGTCAAGTACAACTAGAATGAAAATCTAAACTCATACATATAACATAAGTATATAACGATTTTGGAAAACATAGTATTACATGGTTTGATGAAAAAGTTAATATATAAAAGGACTTCTTCACTCATAACTAATTGATTTTAAATTGGATATCCATATTTTAACATAGTATTATGCTAAAAAGATCTTAGTGGACTTACATCTACTTGAAAAGAAGAACAATTGTAAGAGTTAATGAAAGTCACAAGAAAGAGAGTAATGGAAAATATGATTCCATAAGGATCAAGGAAAAAGTTAAAATGAGTTAATATAGAAAAAGACCTCTCCACTCATAACCACTTGGTTTTGTGTTGGATATTTACATTTTAACAAAAAGTATAAACAATAACAATGAATCCAAGTTTAATTCTATGAAACTTAAACAAACAAAAGGACATTGAAAAATTAGATCAACGAATATCTAGCAACAATCTAAATGATAAAAATAGAAATTGAGAAACTCAAGAAGTGTAAGCTTCAATGACTGCAACAGGTGTGAAACATGGGCATGACATGTATTTTGGAGCGTCTATGCTTCTTTGACAATGTCAATTTTCAAGGGAAAAGTTTTACTAAATCATACATGAAACAAACATAGATAAGAGAAAACTCAAAAACCAACCAACTCCCCTAGCATGGTAGTGAAGTCTTTCATGAAAACTAGTAGAAAAAAAGATGTTTGACAATGTCTTATTTGCAAATAAATTTTATGAATTTATTCATTAGAGCATTTTGCACTATCCTACAAACCATAACTTACTAGATAATCAACTTCTGCAAGCTTCTCAAAAATTCGTAGTCCTACAAATTCTTAAAAGAAGAAAAAATGAGCTTTCAGATGCAAAAATAGATAATTAGATATCATCATAATTTATAGAATAATAAACTATAGAAATATATAACTATAGATAGAATACTTTCCATTTTGGCATCTGATCAAACGCCAATGCATTCTAGAAAAAACCTAGTCACTATTTGTCTGATTCAATCTTGAATCCACCTCATCCATCCAATCAAACATAGAATCATGAAGTCCTATTGTTTGGAAAGCCAGATTGCTCACAAATATTGGAACTAAAGAAAATATAAATCACTTGGTAATGACACTTCAAAGAAAAGTTCATGATGGATGACAGACCATTTCGAATTGTTTCTCTATGCATTGAAGTGTCATTTTGCTCTTCATCGTTCAAATAATTTCCAACTGTTGTTTCCTATACCAAAGTGGCATGAGTCTCTTCATCTTCTGGACTATATTAGGAAAAAATTCTAATGCAACATCCTCAAAGAAAGAAGCTCAAAAAGAAAATAATAACTTCAACAACCATAATATATATGTAGGAAAATATATTAAACATGAAATCTGCATGGACTGCCATCATTAATCTTTACCAGCCATCAATGCAAGAACACTGATAATAGATACATGATTTCATAAATTTTGAAGAAAACTCTACAAGTGGATTGGAAAATTTTCCAGCAAATCAAATTCTGAAGTCAAGTGAGAAGATTAAAGGTACTGACCATATTTAAACAAAAAACCTGCAAAATCAAACAGAAAAATCAGACAAGTTGATGTGCTTCAAAGTTAGAGATTATCATTTTGGTTGATCAGGCATCATGTTTGATTAGGTGAGAATTGAGCAACGACTACCCCAATTGAGGCAGAGTCCCCTCTTTCATCATTACCAAAAGTATTCTGAAATCTTCTTCCATTCCTTCTAAATCAAAGCCAAAAAGTTTACTAAAATCCTGAATGTATTCCTCAGACTATAGGTAGGCACGCTCAACTGCTTTATTCATTGTTGATGGATTCTTGAATTCAATTATTTTTAATTCTTTTACATCTATTGTAAATGTTGGAACACACAAGAGAGGTGAAAGTGAATTGATTTCAGTAGCAAACATAAAACCTCTATATACAGATTTCAGAAGCCGCATAAAAGAGACAAAACAACTTTAACTAATGTGAGATTAAACCAACACTACCCATATAACCATAATACATCATTTATTCTCACACTCACCCTTAAGTTAGAATATCCAACGTGTAACAAACTTAGTAATACGGTAGACCCAACCCAACAACAACTAAACAACTTAAATATAGTAGATAGAGAAACATAAAAATCAATTGTAGTAGCAGCAGAAAAAGATAGTAATAGTGAAACTCCCATTATGAAGGGGCAACAATAATAGAGAACCTCCAACCATGTAGAGGTAGTAATAGTAAAGAACCTTTGGACATTGTGAAAGCAATAGCAGTAGAATAATCTAAGTCCAAGACGAATTGATTTCAAACCGTATGAGAGTAACCATTGGATAATACAATCTAAGAAGTAGAACAGATAGGCAAATATGGTTTATCCTCAAAAAAATAGGCAAATATTATCTACCCTTAGGATTTTTTTTTTGTATTTTCTATCTTTTTAACTTTTTCATTCTCACCATTTTTAAACATATTTTTACTTTAATTTTTTCCTCTCTCTCTCACCCTCCTTTCTCTTTTTTTCTCTTTTTTTCTTTCTCCTTTCTCTCTTCCTCCCTTCTCTTTCTCCCTTCCCCTTTTTCTTTTTCTTTCCTTTCTTATTTTCTTCTCTATCTTTTCTTTCCTTTTGGGCATTCCAAATGTAAGTAGTAGTGTATGTAGTAGGGTTCCAACCCCATCCATGATCTGGAACAAATCAAACCATTAACAGACCATGGTTTTCCAATTATCATTGGAATATCCACAGAACAGGGGTACTCAATGACCTCAAAATCACAAAGTACCCTCTCAAATCACACATCCCATGCAACTATGGGGTGATCTCTCATCATAGCACTCAAAGGATAGTTAAAACTGCAACTCATCAATGATAGTAAAGAGGTGCATAAAAATCTAGTTTTTAAATTTTTTATACATATATTATGTATATTTATAAATATTTAAAGTAATTATGTATACTATTGGCTATATTATTCTCTAAATAACATTGAAATACATCAATAATCATAAGATAGCATCAAAATATGAAGTGTAATAATACTCATCTGCATATTTCAAAAAATTGTATGATTATGTATTTCAATAATTATGCATATTTCAATAATATTCTATTAGCAAATATATATCAACATTTTTTGCAATGATAATCTTAAACAACCTTAAAATATATGTTTAATTAAAAAATCCAATAGAAGATCATCCAATCTAAGGCAAGGTGAGACAAGCAATCCAGATAGGAGAAAATTACACATAGGAGCCTTGGCACCACCTAAGAAGGCCCAATAGTAAGTATGCACAAGTAAGCTGCCCAATGTGACTCCAGTAAGACCAAAGAAAGACCATCTATATCACTTCCCAATAACCAAATTCATTTTCTTAGAAAAACCAAATTCCCTAAACAAACTAAAAAAACAAAGTCCCTAAACCTGGATCACCTTCCTCTTTGATTGGACCACAAGACCTAGGCATTTTTCCATTCTTTTTGCCTCTTTCCCATGGAATTTTGTTTTGAATCTTAATCAATTTTTGGCCACCCATATCAGAATCCAAAAAAGGGAAAGATAATAGATGGGAAGATTCAAGAGGATGGTTATGATCAAAGCAAGTTTACCACCAATTGTAAGGAATCTATCATTCCATGCAAGGAACTTTTCAAAACTGTCAATGATGAGATTGAGGAACTGATTGGTTGTTTCTTTTGCTACTATTGTACCTTTCATAAAAAATTAAAAAATTCTCTAACTTCCACAAATGTTTGCAACTCAATATAAATAGATACCATTTTATTGCAATTTATCAGGTCCATCATACTGTACAATGGTATAAATACCTTATAATTGATGATACAAATTTTACATTTATACCACAAGCGCACGGTACCCATTATAGTAAGCACATGTGAGTACAGGTCTAATCCACAAGGAGTTAGGGGGTTTTACAAAAATCAATGAAGAAATCACAATTCGAAAACTAAGAATTATAAGCCTAAAAATCGTATATATGCAAAACGGATTAATAGATCACTGTTCTTCTTCTTCCTGAGCTTCAGTTAATCCCTTGTGCGCGTATCGCAGGATACCAAACACTTATTAAATGGGTTATCTTGCTCAATCATTTGGAGAAAAACTAACGAATGAATAAATGAATTGAAAGTTAATAAAACACTATGTTAGTAATCAAATGTTAGTAAAACAATCGGAAAACTAAATATGCACATAAAATGGAGTTAGATATTAGAGAAAGTTAGATGATAAAATCGGTTAATAAAAATCTGTTAGTAAAGAAAATACATCGTGGTAAAAATTCTTTAATGTAACGAATGATTTGTTATGAAATTCGATTTCATAACAAATGTTCGAAATCACAAAACCTGAAATAAAAAATACGAAATATGCACAAAATTACACATCTACAAGCATTTAACCATTCATTCATGAAAAACATCACAACAGTTACAAATGTTTAATAACTAAGAAAATAAAGACATGCAAATGCAGACTCTAGACTACTTATATAAGAATGCAACCTACAATGACTTGTATAAGGATCAGTTTCCACTTCTTTATACCTTGATGCACTACACGCTTCCTTGCAGTTGCTCCTAGGCTCGATGTAAACTACACGCTCCTCTCCTGTCGAGGACGTCACCCCCAATGAAATGCCAACGATAAGATTCACCTAGGATGCAGTTGGAGACGTGTATGACTGCAGTTTGTGTGTGGATTCAGCTCCCTTTTGCCCACAAATCTCCACACTTCCAGCACTTGGATGGTTGGAGAACGGACGCCGGTTGAAGCTCCACATAGCCGCAAGTCTCCACACGTCCAGCCAAGAGTACACCCGTTTCCTTTGCCCAAAGATCATGCACCCACGTCCTGCAGCCGGAGGTCCCCGTGAGGGTGTGAGCCTTCACGATCTGCAGTTGAACGAGCACCAACCAAGGGAGGAAGACGTTGGCTGCCCAGCTCATGTGTTCTAGGCGGAGGAGAAGATGACGGTTGCTGCAGTTCACGCAAGAGAGAGGGAAAAGATGCCTCTCACGTAACCCTACGTGGGTTTTTATATTGAAATCTTTTCATCATGGTTGTTCATCCAAGGGTTGTGGTTGATTTGCTTAATTTCACCTATTTCCACCAACGAACTTATACCAAAATGTCACATGTGAAGTGATTGCATAAATAATATACAATAATGAATTGTAACATTGAAATAAGCACATTTGTGATAAGATGAAATTTAAATAAAATAAAATAAAACGTAAATAATTATAAATAATATTACCTATCTAACATGTGACTCATTTAATTTGCAGTATCATCAAATAGGGTTTTTTAGTTTTGTGCATTTTATAATAATTAAGCCCAAATTACATGCATTTTCTAAAAATATAATTAACATGTAATTTCTTATAAGAACATATATAATATATCAATTTAGATCATAATATGCATGAATTAATATAAGTAAAAGTGCACAATATGACCTTTTGCACAAGTTCCATTACAAATGCAACTCAGTTCTTTGTAGCTAGTGGCATCTCCTAACTGTGGCACAAACGTTGACGAAACAAAGTCGCACTTACTAGCTGTCATGATCAGAGGAACATATCATCTGTCCATTATCAAAGCCAGAATTGCGATTGAATGAAGTGTAATAATTATTTCCATTTAGTGTTCCCTCCTGATGCTGCAAAATGTATAGAATGTAAGTATTTCTTCCAAACTATGGGTTAAAATGTAAGCACAGTAATGCATATAAATGGGATACAAATCATTCAATCTCAAAGCCCAATGATGGTGAATTCTGTTAATAAGATTCATAACTATTTGAATAATATATTGGATGCAACAAAACTAGAAAGAAAAATCAAAAAATCACAAAGTATGAAATGTTACTTTTGCAACAGCAATATCCTAACCATGTGAAACTACAATGGTTGTATACCTTGTCAATGGCAAGTTCAATTTTCTCTTTCCATATCAGAGCTTCCTGTATATTGAAGGCAGCCATCTAGAAAAACATGAATGCAACAATACATAAAATGTTAGAAAAAAGAGAAGAAACAAAGCTTTGGAGAAGTCATATTGAAAGAAAAAGTGTTTATACATCAAATACAAGAAACATAGTTTTCAACATTGACATGTGTTACCAACATTTCGATGAAACGTGTTGGAATCACTAATGGCCAACAAGAAAATTGGTTGGGTATCACTTTCGTAGGTTGTCAATGTTAGGTTGATGTCAGTATGTTGTGTCAGTATATGTCAAAGGAGACTATACATAAACTATCCCATGTCAATCAATACGATAGTATTCACCACTGAAGTTATGTTTGTTCCCTTCTTTCATTTGCACACACTGATCTCATTTTTCCTCCTCGCCTATTCTAGCTTTCCTATTCTCCAACTCTTCCTTAACAATGCTGACATTTTACCACTCCAAAGCTACCTTTTTATTAGGATTTGTACTTCCTCATTAGTATCTCACCATCTAATGCTAGTTTCTATCTTTTCTTATTATTTTAAGTAATTTTTCGAGTAGTATGTGTGTATCTATAGTTTTATGATTGGATATAAAATTTCAATTGAAGAAATCATCATTAACGAATTATCCATGTTAAGTATTATGTGTTTTGTATGTTATATGTGAGTTTGTGGGTTTAGTCTTGTTAAGTGTTATGTAATTGGGTATTCAGATCATGGTTAGGATCCATTTAATGTGTATATATACCATTCCTTAGTAATGGAAAAGCCCAATCTCTCTTCTTTTCCCTTACAAAAATAAAATAAAAATCCATATCTAAAAGAAAGTCCCAAAACCGTCACACCCAAACAATTGCAGCACAAAAATTGACATCTACACTAAAGAAAGAGAATCCATCCATCCATATAATCACGTTACCAAAACAACCCACCATATAATCACGTTAAAAAAGATGGTTATGAAAATGAGTTATACCATAATAATCTTAAATTTAATAGAAAAGTTTGACATCAATCACAAAATTAACTTTCCTTAACTAACCATATCTAAAATTTCCTAATAAAAAAGGTGTGGCATCAATAACCACAAAACATATATAGAAAAAACGTTTGACACTCACTTAAAACTGAAGATCAAAAACTAATAATATCTAAAGTCTACATTTAGGATCCTAAGACCAAATAGGAGGGTCAGAACCTACCAGAAAATTTTCCTATACACACACACATATATGCAAACACTAGAGAGAGAGAAACCAAATCTCATGCATTTTATGATCCCTCTAACACACAAGGGATGATCGTAAAATGCAAACCCATTACTCAATTTCCGATAAGTATATATATACAGAGTTATATTTCCCCACATTGGCAGAAATCCCGTGCACTGTTTTCCCTTTAGCAAAGTTGGCTTATATGGCTTGTAATAGACAAATGATTTTTCATTGAAGAAAATTGCTATGAACACATGTTAAAGGAAAAGCTTTTATCATTATTGGGTCATTGAATAGTCTTTTTTGCATAACTCTAAATTGGATAGTGAATATGGCATATGGAAATTATTTCTTGGTTGATTGGTAGGTGATTGTTATTTCTTGTTCCATTCTTATCAAAGTTTTCATTCTTTTCCTTGATCCAATGTTGGAGCTCTCTTTGTTTTTACATGAATACCCATCTAAGAAGATAGCTATATATTTCTTTTTTTCCCCTTTTCTTGTAATCAGTTTGTTTCATTTTCAATATAATGTCCTCAAAACTTCTAAAAAAATTCAAATGTTAGACCTTAGGGAAATGTTACTAGAGTACAGATCTGGTCATACTAAAGGATCATGTTGAACATCTCTTAAGATGTTGATATTCTTGACAAGTATTTCTTTACATTAGGCATTATTTTTTAGACAATACTATGAACAAGAAATTGAAAGCCTAGTGCATCCATCCTCTGGAGCCACTAGTCAACTTGTAGAGACTAGTACCAAAAAGTGGAAATCATAAAAGGACATCTTTTTATTGAGCAATTTTTCAATGTATCATATTTAGCTTACCTTTCTACTCAGGGTTGCCATAATATCATGCTGGTCACCCTATTTCTAAATCTTATAATTTATTTTACAATAATTGACGATGCATAATTTAATTTCCAGCTACAGAGAGAAACAGGATGGCAGCCTATTAGATATCCATTACGTTCAATGAATATTTTAACTCAAGGAAGGTAAACGACAGTATAGTTCTAAGATGTCAATAACATGAAAATAAGAATATAGCAAAAAAGACATGGCAATACAACGTAATGGCACATATCATTTTATGAGAAACTGAATGGTAGAAGAATTGGCACACCGTGATTTGATGAACTTCTCTTTCCTATTGTAGACACATAAAACATACACCTTCTGCCAAGATTCAAAAAAAAGAGATTAGTACAAGAAATAGGATGCATAAAAGATTGTAAGAACATATATGACACAAAAAAGGAAAAACAGATGAGCTTGGATTCAGTGGTAGCATACACAAACACTTAAGTAGAGAACAAAATATTTATGTTTCCCTAAGAAAACAGGACAAGGGATAAATGATAGAAACTCATCAGGTAAGTTCTGTATAGTATCCAATTGTCTTGGACGTCAGCTTCCCTTCTCCTGAGAGGTGTTTTAAGCAGGCTGGATAGACTATTCTCAAGCTTCTGCAGGATCCTTACTCTTCTGAGAAGGACCCTGTCAAATTCCACAGAATAATTCCCAGATTAAAGAGCTTCATTAATTCGCATTCAGTGTTCTTATTTGTATATTTTTAGTGATCAATCATCTAGTTTCCTAGATCCTACTTGGTCCTTTTCCATTTTCTTGCAATAGTTTGGACTATCCACTCTAAGTTGTTACAAGGACACCATAGTTCATTTGGGTTTTAGAAAATTCAACGGAAACTAGTGATTTCCTAAAGCATTTCATTCTCACTTGTTCAATTAGGCTATTTCAAATTAAATGGAAATCTCCAGGGGTTGTTTTAAAGAAAATTTAGATAATGCAATCAAGTTAAATTCCATTCCAAGGATAGAAATCTAAGACCAAAATATTCAACAACAATTACAATCACTAAATAATTCCACATTTGGATTTGACAACATGAATCCTTTCTTTCTATTTATTTTTATCCATCAAAATATCCTTCACTTTCAATTTTTTTCACTATTTGTGACCACATGATTTTAAGTATTCCCTTGTCAATTTTAGTTTCACCAATTTTACGAATTTCCACTTATAAAATGATCAATGAATCAAAAATGAAACAAGAACATCTAAGAGAGCTTCTCCCTCTTTGATTTTATTTTTCTTTTTGAAAGAAATTGATAGAATACTTAGATGCTTATTGTAGTGGGTATTAGAAAGAAGAGAAATACTCATTAACCATATAAAGTGGATGGCACAAACAACTTGTAAGTTGATGTATGTATTCTCCAAAAAATATTAAGGGAGAATGTGGAGTTATATATAAAAGGGTCTTATTCGTCTTATTGGGCCTTATTGGTCCTATAGGGGTTGTTAAATGGATGTCTATTTAAGATTTCATTTAACACGTGTATTTGTGTAAACCTCTCTCATTAGTAAATTAATCATCATTTTGTCTCCTCTCTTTCCATAGTAACAATAAGTACAATGTCATAGACATAGTGGCAATCCACCTCTATCTATTTTGTGTACTTATGAAAAGCTCAATTATTTATAACAAAAAATAGCTAATTGTTTGTTGCAATGCATGGATATAAATAACTTTGTGGCCCTCTAGACTCTATCAATAGAGATCTCAACCACACTATCTCATTAAGCATTTAAGCTATGGACCAATATTCAACTTTTATGCTCAATCTATGTACCATGTTTTGTTTTTTCTACTTCTCCATGTAACAAGATTACCACCAAATCTTGAGGTAAATTTCCTATCACCTATGTCAGATGCATACCTTGAATCAAAATATACCTCAACTCATAGGCGTCCATGAATAGTGTAGATCAATCCTCTACCAAGATTACTATTGATGTACACAAGGACACAAAGAATACCTGACCAACACATCATCCTTGGCTCTTGTATAAATTTACTAAAGAGTTCAACTACATAAGATATATAGGACATGTAACTGTTCAATCAATCTTCCTATTAGCATGCAACACTTGCAAACATTTTATGGGTTATCTGAAGAACATTCCAAAAATGTCAGAATTTAAGAAAGATGAGAGTGTATGAATTGATAAAGAGCACCCTACCAATGCATCATCCTTGGTTCTTGTATAAATTGGCTAAGGCGTTCAAATGCATAAGATATATAGGGTATGTAACCATAAATCACCTTTTCTATTAGCATGCGATACCTGCAAGTGTTTCTATCAAATTGTTCAACTTAGATAAATTGGGTGTACTATTTACATCATGGAAGCTTTATATCTTGAAATAGATCAAGGATAAACTTCTTCTAAGAAAGTGCCATTTTTCCTTTAAAGTGTGCAAACTATATACCTAGAAAGTACATAAGTTTTCAAAGTACTTTGTGACAATGTGATGTGCCAAATACTATTTTGCTGCCTTGATAACTGCTATGTCACTACCTATCAATACAATGACATCCACATAAATTGATAAGAATAGTCTACCTGATAAATACAGAATGATATACTAACACATCTCCTAAATCTGGCCTGGAACATAATTGAGCTGAATTTTTCAAATCATGCATGGCAACCATGTTTCAGCTCAAAGTAGCCTTTCTAGGAGGGAGCATTGTATCCTCCCCTTGAGCATTAAGGGTTTCTCCATGGCTGGTTAATTGCAACTAAGGGAAGTACACATGTAGAGTTAAGACAAGCAACTAACAAAAATGTTTTAGCATAACCAACAACATGGGTTTTTGTGGAACCTTGCACCACCAAGCAAGCCTTATACTTCACTAGAGAACCATCCACCCCGTGTTTGATGTCGAAACCTACTTGCAACCAACTACTCCTACACCTTCAAAATGAGTCACCAAATCACAAGTATCAAAAGATTTTAATGTTTTCATTTCTTCATCTATAGCCACCTTCTAATGTGGAAAGAGCAAGATGCCTTGGTAAGTCCTAAAAATAGACTATAGAAATGCATAAAGAGAACTAACAAAAAAAGGATGAAGTTGATCATAAGAAACAAAATTAAAAATAGCGAGAGTTGTAGTAGAGCATGTAGCTTTCCAAATAGGAAGGTCAAGATTTGGTGGAGGTAGATAAGTAAAGGTGGAAGCAATAGTCTCGATCAGAGCTAGTAAAGGTAGCCTAGACATCAATGATATACCTATAATGGATGTGACTGTTGTTGTACGACTTCTATAAAAACACCACTCTTGAAGACATCAACACAAATTGGATGTGGAAGGGGAGGACTAGCAAGGAACTCTATGGACCCAAAATAAAGGGTAAACTTGAAGGAATTGACACCATTCAACACATTATATCAATGTTTGGGAGGATTATAACACTTATAGCCTTTTTGCATCCTAGAGTAATCTAAAAAAACACACTTGTAAGGAACAAAGCACTAGCTTATCTAGGTCAAGGGTAACATCCTTAACAAATGCATTACACTCAACTACTCAAGTACCTTAGGTGAGATAGCATAATTCCCCATCCATAGAAAGTCTTCTAAAGATAACCTTCATCAATGAAAATTCAAGTTTTGCTGAAATTTGTCAAAAGTAGTGAATTGTGAGCTTTGAAGAAACTTATAGGTCCTGTATCTTTTGATATTATAGGCTCACCTTTTTTAAAAAGATGAGACTAGTGCATATAAAAATATTTAAAAATTTCTAGAGAGAATTATTATGTGTGGTAGATTATCTAATCTCATATACATTGTTAACAAAAGAAAAAGAAATTCACTTACAAGTCCCTGGTGCGTCTTAAGGCTCTGTCTTCTACTCTACAATTGCCATCTACAAGTAGAGTCTTGAGCGGTACCTATCCATCATCCCAATCGAATGGGAACAAGTGCATTTTCAAAATATCATTTGTGAAATATATCGTATATGATTGGATAGAGATTGACACGAGATGTGTATGTATAACATAGGTTGTGTGCATTTTGGAATAATTTCAAGATAAAAGTAGAAATAGCATATAAGGAACCTGATATGTAGAAGAAAAAAAAAAGGTGAAAACCAAGAAAAAGACATACAGCACCATCCTGTGGCTTCTTCTTGTAGTATGCAATAAGTCGTGACTCGACAATAAAGTAGCGCATGTGAATGAATGAACGACCAATCTTTGTCCGGCCATACCTGGCCATCCATCCCTCATACACCACCTTTGACATTTCTTTGGTCGAGGAACTTGAGTAGGTACTTAGTTCCAGGAATCACGAGCTACTGAAAAAGTAGAAACAAGGATCATCTCCACACCATAATTTCCAGACAAAACGGAAACAGAGAAGCAAGAAGTAGTCTGTTTGTCGATGAAATTTCAATCACTCTCCAATCTCCCAAACTTTTTCCTTACCTGTAAAAACAACCGAAATCAGCTAAGTGCAACAGTAAAATTCTCTGAAAAACTAGCTACTCACTCCCTTCTAAGACCGGGAAGTTGGAATCGGGAGACAAAACACCCCATGCTCCACACACGAAAAAAAAAAGTTCCCGAAATTACCACAACTATGGGAACCAGACGGTCCAAGCTAGTCTGGGAAGCTCCATGAAACGCTGTTCTAGCTAGAAATCCCACGGATAACCGGTGTCGGACAAAAAGCAAAGCGCGCTACATTCGCGGAATAGCTCAAGGAAACCAACAGCCACGGGTAGAAGACGAAGGGGAAGGGCGAGAGGTTCCCTCGGCCACCCGAAATGGTCGGATCGGGCCACCGGCTTCTCCGGGCGGGACGACTTACTCGGAATTGGCGACGCGGGTGCTGCAGCCGGCGGCCGGCGTAGATCGGTCTGGTCCGTTGGACGCCGAACGTGGAATTCGGGGAGAGGAAGGCGGACAGCGTGATCAGAGGAGACGCCACCGTGCGATCGGGTCTTTCCCGAACGCGAGAATGAAACAATCTCGAAGCAGAGGAGCAGACAAAACGGTTGTGGCTATACGCAAAAACAAACGCACGCACGCACGCACCCTTCATTTAACATCTCCTCGTGCTGTGTCGTCGTTGTTCGTTTCCCCACGCATTGCCAATGATGATACCACCTGTCTTCTTTTGAATTACGACGCCACGTTAGTTACGTTGGTTTCTGTCCTTTGAGTCGAATGAAATAAATAAAATTAAATTATATAATAAAATTTATATATTAAGTTTTATGATTAAGTTTATTAAAATTGGAGTATAACACTTTTCAAATATAATCTATGTTGATTATGTTTTTGTTCTTCAGATACTCACTCACCCATGGTTTTTGTTTTGAAAATAAGCTGTTTTAATTTCTTACAAAGTTTTATATATAAATTATCACTTTATAATTTATGGTACAATTCTAACAATACTTGTAAAATTATCTTTTACCAAAGTTTAAACATCTTATTATCAAACGAGAACCGGACCAGGGATCCATTCATTGGCTTTTAAAACAATCAAGTCCTTCGTCGATCTTCAGTGATGATGTTTCTTTTCCAATGCAGGTAAATGTGCTTGGATGTTCACGTTCAGCTGCTCTTTTATGTTGCGGATAATGGAGGGAGGGCTCAAAGAGCCGTCAACGGTTGGGATGCCCTCGTCCTCCTCCTTCTGAAGCAAATCGAACTGTGACTTGAGCAAGGTGACCGGCATGAAGTGATCTCCTGCCGCCCACCTGCTCTGCATCCTGTCGGCGATCAAGTACATGGACGCTTCAAGGCACACGAACCTCACTCTGCAGTCGGGGTGATCCTCACACGTCTTGTACCTCACGTCTGCCTTCCGGAGGACCTCCCTGTACTTCCTGCGCAAGGCAGAGCAGGCCAACACCACGGGCTTATCCGCGTTGATGAATTTCCTGGTGACTTGACTGAGCTCCTCAAGCCATGGCATCCGGTCTTCGTCCACCAGGGGGATGCCCTTTCTCATCTTCTCTGGAATTAATCGACACACAGGATAAACAACCTAGCTAGTAGTGTCGTGAGCAATGAATGATGAATACGACTCAGCACCAGACTAGTAGTTCCCCGGCCTCTACCATGAGGGAAGAGGTCTTGGATTTCAACCTACCATCATCATAAATGAGAAAGAAATTGGTGTGCTGGTTGGTTCATGATCATGTATGTGCACAGAATCATAAAAGTCCATCAGAACAGAGTAGGGACCAACTCATTCAGGTGATACATCTTTGCCTGATGCACACGCACCTTTGCTTCTGTATGAATGGAAATCATCAGCCTCGAGAAAGCAGCAGTGCAGATCATCCGCAAGCGCCCTGGCAATGGTTCTGATGTAAACGTATCCAAAGGCATCCATCGTTAATTTGTGTCGCAATGACAGAATAATTGACCGACAAAGATCAAGGATCATTGCATTAATTTGACAGTGAACAGGAAAATCACCCGATTAATTAATCAATTGGAATCTATTACAGTTAGCAGTTTATTGAGCAACTCATTTGGATGAAAAACCGATCGTCGAAAGTAAAAGAACAAGGAAAAACCACAATTCCAGATAGCGTACCAAAAATGACGAATCGGGGCACTTACGATTTGCCGGCTCCGCTGACACCCATGATCACAATCGCGAAGCCTGGATGATTCAAACAAGAAATTATCACTGTCTTAGATTAATAAGAGATCTGGAAGGGACGTTTTTTTTCAATAAAAAATAAAAAAAATGAAGAACATGATCGAGAACCATATAGACACAATCCTGCAAGTGGATCCCTAAAAACAGAGATCCGGAAGCATGGCAGGAAAGGAATGATGCCCTCAGAACAAGGCCTAATCTAATAAACCCACGGAAAACACACACACACACACACACACATCGATCTTCCATCCTATAAATATCAGATCAGAAGAGAACCCCTCGAAAAGCTTTCAAACACAAATGTAAAGCTACCATCGAAATGAAATAGAAAGAAAAGGAAAATGTTTTGGTCATCTTCCAAGGGAAAGCATAAAAGGGAGAGATCGACGGAGAAGAAAAGGCTCACTTTTTCCTGTGACTACCTCCATTGGAAGCATACAACCGTAGCTCAGACTGGCAATTAATTGAAAGCAAGAGAAGGAAGAGGGAAGCCCGCTTTTAGATCAGTGGCAAGACGAGGAGAACACACGAAACAAATTGGGTTCACCCCCAAAAACACCAAGATGGGGTCAGTATTCAGAACAGCGAAGACAACGCAATCAGAGGGGCGGCCGTCGGTGCCCTCCCCCTCGTATGCACACCGGTAAGCCAGCCAGCCCACGATGGAAAACCGCAGAAAAGGGCTTTCAGCGTGCCCAATCTGTTGAATAAAATACTTGTGAGTCCTGCCAATTAATTTCAAGGAGGTGAATTTTATAATATAATGATTGGTGGATATATTGGTTAGTAGAACATAGAAGAGAGGTTATTAGGTAACATGTGAAATAATGAAATTATAAGGTTCAACAGATGGGATTGATTAGAAGTCGAATCCGTCATCTGACTCATTAATTAACACTTGAAATCGAATGAATCAGATCAAATGGATCGACAACATTAATTGACCCAATGCAACCATATCACGTACGACACCACGAGCCGGTAGGTAAAACCGATTAAGGATGGAATTAAGGCCCAAGCAAGCAAGTCGGTTGCTACACACGATCGAAACGCGCACTTTACAAGCATGCATGTCATCACGGCAGGGAAGGATTAATTTGCTTGACCGATCAGCCAATCCTCACGGTAGGCAAACTGTACGGTACGTAGCGGGGAAAATAGCATCACTGGATCGAGAAGATATGGATGCGGGCGGTGGCTAGACAACCTCCGACGGCTTGAGCTCCACCTCGGACGAGTCGGCATGGTCGACCTTGGTTGCTGCGGACGATCCGCAGTAGCACAAGTAAAGCAACACCTGTGCCAAGCCGAGCAGAGCCCCCAACCCATTTGGAATCTAGGGTAGGGACGTACGGTAGGGATTACAAAATTTAGCAAGATTAATCGAAGGATGAGGTGGGTAGGGAGGCATGCAGGCACGCACCAGGACGAATAAGTCGAACTTGAGGAGAGCATAGGCCAACCAGCAAAGGCCGTTGAGGAGCAAGACGAGGGAGAGGGGCAAGGGCATGTACTGCACGCTCTTGCTTCTCATCACCTTCCTCTGCACGTACCAGCGAGGCCGGCGCGGGGGTTGGTTAATTAACCGATCGACGGGTGGTTGAAAAACAAAATAATATATGTACGTTGTATACGTCGATAGATAACGTACGTACCATGATGGAGAGGGGGGAGGCGTACATGCAGGTGCCGAAGATGACCGCCAACACGCCGACGATCAGAGCCCTGTGGGAGTGGACGTGGACGAGACCCAGCACGCAACCCAACATGAGCGCCACGAAAGCCGCCTCGGCCGCCAAGTACATGATCACCTTCAACTGCGTGCAAATAACAAATAAATGCGGTTGCAACGGACGATGATCATACGATAGGAATGGATGGATCGAGTACGTGGGGTGCATCGTACTCTGGTTTTGGGAGGGGAGAAGGCGAAGAAGACGAGGAGGTAGGCGGACTCGACGAGGAAGCCGATGCCGTTGATGGTGGCGACCAGCGTGTTGTGGCTGCTGACGAAGGGCATGCCGTAGAAAACCCAGACGGCGCAGTTGAGGAGGGTGGCCACGTACGGCGCCGGCGAGAACTCCTCCACGTCTCGCTGCCTCCATATCTTGGCAAACGTGGGACTGGTCGCCAGCAACCACCAAGCTATGTTGATTAAACACCCGTGCCGTACGTGCCTAGCTAGCTAGCTCGCAGGATTATACATATATAGATATAGATATATACATATATATATATATACACACACATGTGATATACATATAATTAATTAATATACACATGCAGCTAGCCAGCTGCGATTCAGAAACTTACGCGGGAGAGAGGAAAAGCCCGAAGGAGATGACGTTCCCTGCATCAATTAATCCATCCAGATACATATCTAGATTAAAAATCGGTCGGGAACAGATCGATGCATGCGTAGTACGTTAATCAAAACATCGGTCGGTCGGTCGGCCGGCCGGCCGGGGAATTAAAAAACTTAACAAGGATTTCTAGCTACATAGCTACGTACGTACCAGCGATGCCCACGATCTTGCGTATCAGCATCACCTCCGCCATCGATCCTGACGACGGAGAAATCGATCCGGATTGATTAATTGCGGTACCCCATCTCAGGTCTCAGCTCCGTCGGTGTATTTATATATACATATATATATAGCTAGCGCGCAAGCAGCAATATAATTAAACCAACCATATATATATATATATGTAGGTACGTAACTGCTGTTAATTAGTTTTAGCACACGGTCCTCTTCTTTTAATGATTTAATAAATCTGTAACAGACGGGGGTGTGCAAGAATAGCGTTTCAAGGAAGGATCGAATTCTCTCGTACGTAAATACTTGGGTTCTTGCTCGATCCACAGACACCTAAGAAGCACTAGCTACAATTGGATTACATTCACTCATTCTCCATGCATGGACTGGACTGGACTGGACAAGAAGCGTTTAATTTAATCTGCAGCTAGTCTTTTAATTGAGCGACGTCGATCAGTACGTTGTTAATTTATATCGAATATTATAATATAATTTACGGATTTTTAAATTACGATCGAAATTACAATTAATTAATCGATCGAGGTCGAGGTTTGTCCGGAGCGAGCGAAGATGTGAAGGGAAAGTGAACACGAGCCACCCGAATTCTTCGCATCTTCTCCTCCTCTCCTTCCTCCGTCCCCGTGTCCTCATCCGCAGCCCACCACACGTTGTGCGCCACGTGGCACTTCCTTATCTCCACCAAGCTTGCCCTCCGTCCACACGATGCTAGCTACCTCCTGCAGTCCTGCCTGTGCTATACATGCATGTTCGCCCGTAATAACAATAATATATTATTATTATTATTGTTATTTGTGATTCGTAAATTGATATTTTCTGAAAGAAAAAAAATGATACTAAAAAGGCGAAATTGATATTGAAATTTTAAATTGAATGTTTGGACACAAGTTATTGGCCAAAGCAGACTAAAGAAATTAAATAATAAAAAATGGTTTTTTTTTTTTTTTTCTGCTTCTTCTTAAACCAGGTGACGATCGTCGGAGCAGAGCAGAGGGAGCGTTGCCAGTTGCGCCCTCACAGGAAGGAAGGAGAGGGTGAGAAGAGATGGCAGTGTTCACGGTGCACGCCCCCCGCACCCTCAACTCATCATCAACTTGCGCCGTGTCCAGGACCCAATTGGGTTCCCACCCCAGGCAGGAGGTGGTGTTCTTCAGCGGCGGCAGGAGGGGGGGCGGCAGGCGGGGCTCGTCCGTGGTGTGTGCGGAGGCGAAGACGGTGGTGATAGGGCTCGCGGCGGACTCGGGGTGCGGGAAGAGCACGTTCATGAGAAGGCTGACCAGCGTGTTCGGAGGGGAGGCAGAGCCGCCCAAGGGTGGGAACCCGGACTCCAACACGCTCATCAGCGACACCACCACCGTCATCTGCCTGGACGACTACCATTCCCTGGACAGGACGGGGAGGAAGGAGAAGAAGGTGACGGCGCTCGACCCAAGAGCCAACAACTTCGACCTCATGTACGAGCAGGTGAAGGCCCTGAAGCAAGGACTGGGCGTCCAGAAGCCCATCTACAACCACGTCACCGGACTGCTCGACCCGCCCGAGCTCATCCGCCCTCCCAAGATTCTCGTCATCGAAGGACTCCACCCAATGTATATATGTGTGCCCAGCTACTATTAACCATACCTAGCTAGCTCCCATATATTTAAGTTAATTAATCAAGATCTACTAGCTAGCTAGCTGCTGGAATTATTGTGCGTTAATCCTTACATTTGCAGGTACGATTCTCGGGTGCGTGAGCTGTTGGACTTCAGCATTTACCTGGACATCAGCAACGAAGTCAAGTTCGCATGGAAAATTCAGGTGATACATATATATATTGGGCTGGATCTAGCCGTTAATTAACATTGATATTGTTGGGTAGTGTAGGTTGAATTGGTTTTAATTAATTAATGGTATGTGACTGATTGATACGCGGGCAGAGAGACATGACAGAAAGAGGGCACAGTCTGGAGAGCATCAAGGCCAGCATTGAAGCCAGAAAGCCCGATTTCGAAGCATTCATCGGTAAGCCAGCCGCCCCCACTGGCTACCTAATTGATTAAGTTTCATGTAGGCGTTAATATATAATTAACGTACCAATGGATGGATGTGTGGTGGGAGGGAAGACCCACAGAAGCAGCACGCGGACGCGGTGATCGAGGTTCTGCCGACGCGGCTCATCCCGGACGACAACGAAGGGAAGGTTCTGAGGGTGAGGCTGATCATGAAAGAAGGGGTGAGCGGCTTCAACCCCGTGTACCTCTTCGACGAAGGATCCACCATCTCCTGGATACCATGCGGCAGAAAGCTGACCTGCTCCTACCCCGGAATCAACTTCTCCTACGGCCCAGACAGCTACTACTCCCATGAGGTGGGTGCCTGCGCCTGTATCTATGTATGTTTGTGGATTTAATTTGTATGTATATATATATTCAATGGATATGTAAATACATTCTTGATTAATTAGCTTAGCTATAGCCGATCAATTAGTAATGGATTATTGGGGGGCGGGGATGGATGATCAGGTGTCGATGCTGGAGATGGACGGGCAGTTCGACAGATTGGACGAGCTCATCTACGTGGAGAGCCATCTCAGCAACCTGTCCACCAGGTTCTACGGAGAGGTGTCGCAGCAGATGCTCAAGCACGCCGACTTCCCCGGCAGCAACAACGGCACCGGCCTCTTCCAGACCATAATCGGGCTTAAGATAAGGGACCTGTACGAGCAGAAACTCGCACAGAAGACGCCCACCCCGTTGGAAGCCGCCGCCAAGACCTGAATCACACCCACCACCCACTCTTCGTATTCTTTCTTGATCTTCCATCTCTTCCCAAACCTCCAATATGCATGTTTGACTTAATTGGTGGAGGAACACGGTCGGTACCCGCCTACCTGCTACCACGTACTACGTACGTGCACTTCAATAATATAAATATCTGTATGATCTATATTAATTCATAATGTAATGTAATGCTTGAGTGAGATTTCACCTGCATCCATCGATCCACAAGCAAGTTAAGTATCATCGAAGAAGAAGTCTTCTCTTCCGATCCTTTTTCGCACGGATACCATCTATACATGTATATGTATCCTTAGTGCAGCCTTATTGAGCTTGAAGCCCAGGTAGGTCCCTCTGTCCGAACAGCTCTGATCTTGTATACCTTCGATCTCCAGCTAGTTGAATGAAGCATGATATATATATGGTCACATCAGCAGATTAAACCCTTCGGGGAAAAGACTGAAATTGCAAGTAACTTCGGTTGCCAATTTTACTCTTTCACTTCAAGAGCAGAGAAAAGTAATTTTTATATCAACAATTTTATGATAGAAAGATGAAAAGCTGGCAGATATATATTAAGCCGAAAAGGTGGAGAGTTCCGAGCAGAGAACCAGAAGAAAGTCAGCTGGGCCAAAAAGAGGAAGGCCAGCCGAACCAGAAGACCAAAATGGATACTACATTTGTAACACGAATTAACTATAAAAATACCATTAAAGGAAAGGGTCCAACTAACTACATTTTTCTGAGAAGCGAAAAGGTTAAGGTTAAAGAAATACCAAAAGAAAGCAGTACTATCATTGCTCTGGTGATTACCAAGAGATCCAAGTTGAGTTACATGACCAAAAAAGAGGTAAGATTTAACTTTTTCGACAGTTTCTTTTTGAAGTTGCTAGAGGTGTTATTAAGGGACGAAAATCTATATTTAAGAATAGAATCATCAAGACATCTATTATGCCAGAATAAAGTGTTGCCTATATTGAACACAAGGAAATTTTAGATGGTAGGAAAAAGACGAATAATTAAGTTGGATCATGATAGGAGAAAAGTTGGAAGAGTCGTTATTAAGAAAGAAACTGAAGCCTCTAAAAGAACAATATCGGTCTCAAATGCAATCCGCCGAAAGAGGGGGATTAATAGTTTGATAAATTTTCCATAGCAGTTAAGCTTTAATGGTTAAGCTGAAAACTATAGGGCTAAGAATCCCAAAGCCACCTTAGGACTTAGGCCTACAAAGAGCATACCGATTAACAAGATGTATTTTGTTGGCTCCATTCTCCTAGGAGCCCCACAAGAATTTTTTCTTGATTCTATCAATTGACTGAAGGATCTTCGAGGGCAGATGAGGAAAAAGAGGTAGAAAGTGAGGATGGAGCTTAAAACAGAACTAAGTAAGGTTAATCTCCCACCCCAAGAGAAGAATTTAATCTCCAATTTTTTGGGGATCGATCTTATTCAGGACCTCATTCCAATCAGAAGGGGAAGATTTCTTATAATGGAGGGAGAGGCCGAGGTAAGAAATGGGAAGAGGGCCATGAGAGTAGCCTAAGATTTTGGAGTAGGTAGTAGTAGAGATTTTATCCAAATTGATGCTACAAATCAAGGATTTCCCAAAAATACCTTGGAAAATTATTTGTTCTTACTTTTAGAATAAAAGAGTAGGATTAATGAATAAACCCTTTTTTCGAGAAAGGGCATTCCAAAAGATCTCGGGATTGGATTTTAGAAGGGAAGATAGAATCTCGATATCGATGGCTAAGTTTGAGACCCCATGCATCCAAGTTGAATAAAAGCCCGAATCCTCTTTTTAGAATTAGTGAATTCTGAATTTCTGCTTCAAATCTATCTCTTCGCTCAAGAGGATAAAAGAATGCTGATGTTTGAGAGCAAACAATCTGTCTTTCTCATTTGAGCCTGATTAAAAGTATTATTAGCTTTGGACCCCAAGTCCAGTTGTGTAGGCCCAACTATTGATTTCTTTAGTTTTTTTTTAAATGTATTGAAATATATCAAAATGAAAAACTATCGATATCTTTACTTTTAAGAAAAATAAATAAATCGTTAAAATTAATTGGTATAAATTAAAATAAATTATAATTTTCTCTCGATGGAAATACTAACAACATGATTAAGAAAACAAAATCAAAGGCGCAAAACACGTCTTTCGCGTCATTAATCTCCTCGTCACGTCACGTTCGATTTTTTTAATGTAAAATATTAAAATTATTTGATAAATATTATTGTAAATTATTAGAATCGATAATAAGATACACAGTGAAAAAGGATAGAATTAACGGTAAGTACATGAGTCGTTCTTGCTCGTTACACCAGCTGTAGATGTACATGAGGTGGGCTGGATCGATCACAACTTAGAAGCGGTGGTATTTGTTTGCGCCCCGAGCAATCTCCTCAAGATCTTCCCGGCGGCAGACTTCGGAATGGAGTCCACGAACGCCACCTTCCTGACCTTCTTGTAGGGGGCCACCTACGTACGTGCAGATGCAAACGATCAAATCATGCAATTAACCTCGATCGATCTTCTTTTAGGGCACCACGCGCGGTTTATTTGTTCCATCCACGCGTGTTTGATTAATCGATCAGTTCTTATATATACAACTGATCGCGTACGTACGTACCTTCTCGGCCGTGTAAGAAATGACCTCTGCGGCTGAAAGTTCACTGCCTGCTTTCCTGACCACGAAGGCCATGGGGATCTCCCCCGCCTCCTCGTCCGGCGCACTGGCGTGTGTGTGGAAATAATTAATACAGCAAGCAGCCAGTGATTAAGTAGCTAATTAATTAGTCGATCATGATTAAGTACGTATAGATCGACTTAGTAGCTAGTGAGCGAGGCGGTGGACTTACGCGATTACTCCGACGTCAACAACATCAGGGTGGGCCGTCAGCACGGCCTCCAGATCGGCAGGTGCGATCTGCACGAGGAATAAGGTAAATAAGGTGATTAATTAGGGATGATCGAACAATCAACGGCTAGAGTGGGTAAATTAATTAATCAATTAATTACCTGGTAGCCTTTGTATTTGATGATCTCTTTGAGGCGATCCAATATGTGCAGGTAGCCGTCGTCGTCAAAGCGGGCGATGTCTCCCGTCATCAGCCAGCCGTCCTCGTTGATCGTCCTGGAGGTCGCCGCCTCGTCGTTCAAGTACCCTGAAAAAGTGTCAAGTACGTACGTCCTTCAGAGTTCAGGTCAAATAATTGAAAAAATTTCTTACCAATTAATTCACGTACCCTTCATGATGCCCGGACCCCTCAGCCAAAGCTCGCCGTTGCCGCGGGGACCCAGAGGGGAGCCGCCGGCGCTGTTTATGTCGACGATCTTGGCCTGCATGCCGGGGGCGAGCAGGCCCACGGAGGTGTACCTCCGGATGCTCCGCGTGTTGAACCCACGACATCCCACCGCCGTCGTCTCCGTCATCCCATACCCCTGCACCACCAAATAAGCAAGTACATACATCGCTCGGTCAGATATGTATGTATAATTAAATATGCATGAGGCAGGAGAAAAATTAACGTATGCATTTATGTGGTTGCGGAAAGCGGAAGCCTCGTCACCTGAATGAAATCTACACGTGGGAAGGCGGTGGTGAATTGTGTTATGGTTTCCACGCTGAGCGGCGCCGCACCACACGACACCTGCATGCATGTAAAAGTAATTGTTAATTCCATCGAATTAATTAATTAATTAAGATAATAAGTAATTTTATTTTTACGATAATATTTATATTTTTTAATTTATTTCTTTCATCGTAAAAGAATAAGATCAGTGGATACACTCGGAAGACATGCAATTAAGCACGCACCTGCTTGAGTGAAGTGAAGTTGTAGACGCCGGAGCGCTGCAGCCTGAGCAGGGCCGTCAAGATTGGGGGAACCACGGGGGCGTGGGTGACGCCGTACCTCTCGACGGCCCTCGCCGCCGCCAGCGGCTCGAACCTCCTCAGCACCACTATCTTGGTGCCCAGGGAGAAGAGGCCGGTGGCGAAGAGGGAGAGGCCATAGACGTGGAACATGGGGAGGGCGCACAGGTACACATTCTCCCACCCCTCCTCCGCGTACTGCGACGCCTCGAACCGGGTGAACAGCTCCACCGCCGCGATCAGGTTCCGGTGGCTCAGCACCGCGCACTTGCTCGCCCCCGACGTGCCCGACGAGCACAGCAGCGCCGCCGTGTCGTCCTGCCGTATCGACGGCCTCGGCGCCCGGCGAGGGTCGCTCGAGATCAGGGCCAGGAAGGCGGGGAAGGCGGAGGGGTCGAACCTCAGGCCCTCCGGCACCGCCACCACTTTCACCCCCAACGCCTCCAGCTTGGGGGCGTTGGAGGGGAGCGCGAAGGCCATGGCCGGCCGGCACCGCTTCACGTGCGCGGCCATCTCCTCCGGGCTGGACAAGGGATTCATGGGGCCGACCACGGCGCCCGCGGCGAGCACCCCGAGGTACACCACCGGGAAGAAGAGGGTGTTGGGGAGGAGGAGGAGGACGACGTCGCCCCGGGAGACGTGGACGGCGTGGTGGAGGCCGGACGACACGGAGCGCACCATTTCGCTGAGGTTGGGGTAGGAGATGGAGGAGGCGTCGGAGGCATCGACCAGGGCGATGCTGCCGTCGTGCTTGTGGGAGAAGAGGTGGGTGACGAGGTCCAGGTGGGGGTCCTGGGGCAGAGGCGGGTGCTGATTCCTGCTGCTGTAGATTCCGGTCCGACGGTCGAACCAGGGGTCGGCGGAGGGGAGGTGATCCACCGCTCCGGCCATCCTCCTCTGCTCGATCGTCCGCCGCTGCCTCCCATCTCTTCTCTCTCTCTCTCTCTATTTGAAGACGCGTGCTTCGTGTGGCAGACGTCGACAGCACGCCAATGTCAGGCATAATAATTTTTTTAATTTTTAAAATTACTTTTAATATTATTATTATAAAAAATTTAAATATATAAATTTTAATTAACTAAATTATTATACAATTTCAATTTCATTCCTAAAATTAATTCCAATTTTATACCTTTCTAATTCTAACAAAACTGTTTGTAAATACACCTGAAATACGTTAACAAAGATAATATTTTATAGTAAAAATTATTATCGTGTCCTAAAAAAAAGTGTATCTCTGCTTAGATAATTTCACCTTTAAAATATGTATTTGAGAGATACATTTAACAAATAATTTTAAATACACTGTACATTGTAATAGTATTAATGATTAGTGCACAATGATAAATAATTTTACCGTATATTTATCAAATAATTTTTATATTTTTTACTATTTATTTTGATTTGATTTTTTTTCATAAGTAAAAAAAAATAAACATGAGGGAAAACCCTTCCACCTTGGTTCGAGTGAAACTTCCTCAAGTGGATATTAAGACAAACAGATTTGATTTTTCTTTGGTTCAGGAAAAACTTCTTTTGGTAGATGCACTTTGACTCCAGCTCCAAGCTCTAACAGAACTTCATCTAGTAGATATTAAGATAAACAAAGTTTTCTTTGACTCGAGCAGAACTTTCTCTAGTAGATGCACATGGAAGACATAATTTCCTCTGGTTCAAGTAGAACTTCTACGGGAGGAGAAAAGATTTCCATTGTAATGATGGAACTTTCGCATAATGATAATGATCAAATTTCTCAATCTATTCTTATCATATCTTTCATTTTATCAATATTTATATATTTTAATTAATATTCTTTTATCATTTAATTAAAATAACTACAACATATTTTTAAAAAAAATATTTGGATGGACAGTCCCACTTCGGGAGTGCCACTTATATAAACAAAGCCTAAGAATCAAGACGCGTGTAAGTAACATTAAATTGGTAAATTGCACGCGTGGGTGCAAGGGAGCTCTTCGAGAACAGTTAATATTGTTTGGGTGGAGGTTTTGATGAATTAGACTGTATTTTACGTTTTTTTTGAAAATTACATGGTTTATGATAAAAAAATAATTATAATTTTTTTAAAAAGTTGTAATAAATAATAAATAAAATAAGTAAAATGATAACGTATAATATTTATTATAATAATACGATGATAATGTTTTTTCGATAAATAATAAATAAAATATATAATAGAATAATGTATAATATTTATTATATTAATATGATGATAGTATTTTGTTGAGAGTTGTGATGATAGTATTTTTTAAGAATTGTTACATCAAATGAATAATAAAAAACGTAAAAATTGTTTGATTAATAATATTATAAAATACTATGATATATATATTAAAAAATATAATTATATAATGATAAATATTCAAATAAATAAGATTGAAAGTAGACTTGTCAATTGTGTCACATTGGGTCGACCTAGTATGGCTTGGCACGATTTGATCATATCGGTCAACGGTACAACATCAATAATTATTTGTACCGTATGTTGTGCTTGGGTTGGACCCCCAGGTAGTTTGTGTCGTGTCGATATTACACGAATTTCAGTACGAAATAGGCACAACCTGGCTCAACACGAGACTACGAGGTGGGCTGTCGGAGGGGGCGAGGGGAACGGTCATGCGGGTTGGTAGGGGGAACAGTCATCGGCAAGTGAGCGGGGGGGGGGACCGGTCACCGGGTCATGTAGTCAACAGGGTGAACGATCGCGTGAGTGGGCGGGCAGGTTGGGGAACTGTGCCTGGGTCGACCGCCAGGTTGCGACATTAGGTTTCAGGAAGAAGAGTCGAAAAAGGGAAAGGAAGATTGGAAGAATTGAAGAAAAGGAGAGAAGAAGGGAAGACCGAAAGAAGTAAAGAACTGAAGTCTGAAGAAGAGAAGAAGAAGAAGAAGAGGAAGAGCTGAAGTGCCTAGGTCAATCGTTAGGTCATTGGGTCGGTTGCTGGGTCATTGGGCTAGCAACTGGGTCCCAAGAAGAAGAGCCGAAGAGGGGAAGGGAAGAACTGAAGAAGAGGAGAGAAGAAGAAGAAGAGCCGAAGTACCTGGGCCAACAGTCAGGTCCCGAGAAGAAGAGACGAAAAGGGGAAGGGAAGAACTGAAGAAGAGGAGAGAAGAAGAAGGGAAAACTGGAAGAGGTGAAGAACTGAAGTTTGAAGAAGAAGACTAAGAGCCGAGGGTAGTGTTAGCTCATAGACTCATGATTTTGAAAGAGCTAGAGACTTGCATGCTAGATTTATTTGTCAAGAAAATTTACCAATAAGTTTTGAAGGAAACAAACATTTTTATGAATATATTAGTAAAGTATATTATCCACAATATAAACATGTATCTAGAAATACTATTAGGTTAGATATTGTGAATTCATTTAATATGCTTAGATTAGAACTTATTAATGTTATGAGTACAATAATGACATGTATAGCATGCACTTCAGATATTCGGTCGGGTAGAACTAATGATTGGTACATAGCTGTAACTGCACATTATATTGATCAAAATTATATTTTACAAAAAAGATTAATAGGATTTAGAAAAATTCAACATCCACATACTACTTAAACAATTTTTGCAAATATTATGGAAATTTTTGATTTATATGGAATTAGAAATAAAATAGGTAGTATAACTTTTAATAATGCAGTTAATAATATTGCAACAATACTAATGTTTAAAACTAGAATAAGTCTACCAAATGATTTTAAATTATTTCACCAAAGATGTATATGTCACATAATTAATATTATTGTACAATTAGGTATAAAAGAAATTGAAATTTATATTGAAATTGTTAGGGATGCTGTAAGTTTTATAACTAGTTCAGGAAAGTGGCAACAACAATTTGATGAACAAGTTTTCAGCATTAGTGTCAATGCGTTTGATGACTAAAGGTGCAAACTTAAAGAAGATATGATAGAAGCATTAATGTGTGTAAAAGGCTGAGAGCTCGTCTGAATCTGTGAATAAGATCAAGTTGAAGAATTTACAGAGTAACTCTTAAACTTAAACATTTCATAATTAAAACATTGTAATTTTTTCAAAAATGTAATTTAATTTTGTTGTAAATTTTTTTTAAATGTAACTGTAAATTTGTAATAATGTAAATATAAAATATGTAATTTTTTAATAAATAAAAAATTTAATTTAATTATATGTATTGTTGTCTTATTTATTAAGTTGTTGAAGAATGAATGATGGTTAATGTTATTATTTGTTAATTAAATAAGTATTTTCTTAAAAATTTAATTATTTAAGTATTAAATATATATAAATAATAAATTAATTAAAAAATCGTATCGATCGATATCATGATATAAATATTATTTTTCGTGTTACGACTAAATCGACTTGTTAGACTTTGTAGATGGTATCATGATAGAGAAGTTTACCAAAAGTCGTACCTGGTTACGTGATTTGACTTTCATTGCCTGAGAACAACGTTTCTCTCTGTCTTTTTGTGTTTTCGAAGCAGAACGGACGAAAAGAAGCGAGACAATAGCTGGCAAAAGAAAACTACTTGTTGAAGTTTTACATTCAACTAACCAAAATGATCCAACGCTTCTTCTTCTTTTTTTGGTAACCAGGTGATGATATTAAAATATATCAAACATTTAGTTACGAAAAATATAATTAAAAAGTGAAACAGATGCGTATAATCAAAAATAAATAGACCGAGATAGAAAATTAACGGAAATAAGAAAAAATAAAACCAATTATCTTTTACCGTTCCTGCATCGACGAATAACAAAAACAACAGGTTCAATATTACTGTTAATAAAATTGACAGAAATTTGATATTATTTTTTTTATAACAGGTTCCATGTTGCTAGCCATTTTGTCGAGTTTTCATTGTCTGGTTGACCTTGATGTGCTGCAGCTAGTGTATCGTTCTCTGTCTTCTACTTCTCCTTCCGACCTTTAATTCTTCCACCCCAACAGGTTCATCACCGCCGTCTGTGAATCATTTACGCATCCATCCACCTGCACCTCGAAACCTGAAGAACTGTCAAAAAACTACGGTGATCTCATAGTTTTTAATTACCACTACGGTGTGCTACCGTAATTGATCTTAGAACGTTTTAGGGTTTAGGTTGAGAAATACAATTATATTGATTTTCTTTTTCGGTTGTTGTTAGATCATGACTTTTGTATGGTCAAACTATAATTTGGTCAATGACTTCTTGACTCAATAATATATGATAAAGGAAGGGTTCCCAGATCAACGAAGTACTGTCACCATCATCGTCAAAACACACAAAATGTCCACCGTCCCTCTTGGTGGCGAGGATCTCTCACAACCGCTGCGGCACTACCTCAACAACTAATCACCCCATTCATCCTCC
>JAMKPZ010002616.1:0-42440 GCA_024699675.1 Amphibolis antarctica
CCGATGACACCCACGTAAAAGCAGTCCATTTATTTTAACACAAAAAAATTCACCCTAATATTTAAGTTAAAAAAAAATCCACCCTAAATTATTTTTATTAAACACTACATAATTAAAATCGAATTATTTTTAAAAAAATCCACCCTAATATTTAAGTTAAACAAAATCCACCTTGAAATATTTTTATTAAACACTACATAATTAAAATCAAATTATTTTAAAAAAAAAACCACAAACTTCTTTCAACTTTAATCACTGTATTCGTAATTAATGAAAAATTAATTAATTTTTATAAGTTAATTAATACAACAGTTCAAAATATACGTATGTGAGTGAATTTTTAAAGTTAAGGGAGAAAGAGTACACACGTCTTTTTAGGTGAAGAGAGAATGTGTTTTTAAATTTCACCTACATGAGAGAGTGTGTTTTGTTAAAACGCCGGTCTTTTAATACAATCGGTCCGACCATTTAGCATAAAATGCCTCTTCTCTCATCACGTGTGAACTTATGATAAAATTTCACGTGATAAGAGAAGAGGCATTTTATGCTAAATAGCCGGACGATTGTATTAAAAGATCGACGTTTTAACAAAACACTATTTCTCATATAGGTGAAATTTAAAAACACTCTCTTCACCTAAAAAGACGTGTGTACTCTTTCTCTCTTAACTTTAAAAATTCACTCGCATAATATTTCGAACTATTGTATTAATTAATTTATAAAAATTAATTAATTTTTCATTAATTGCGAATACGGTGATTAAATTTGAAAGAAGTTGGTGGATATTTTTTAAATAATTTGATTTTTATTATGTAGTGTTTAATAAAAATAATTCAAGGTGGATTTTTTTTAACTTAAATATTATGATGGATTTTTTAAAAAATAATTCTTTCAATTTTTAAATTTCACCTGAGTGTGTGTTTTTAAATTTCACTTGCTGTATGAGAGTGTGTGTTTTTAAATTTCACTAAGAGAGAATAACTTTTAAATTTTTAAATTTTAATCGTCAATCTCACGATCAACGGACGAACTCGTACCTTCATATAATATATGTGTATATGTATTTTCGTTGAAGTCAAAAGACTTGAGTACTCACCGCGGGCGGAGATTTTCCCATTTTGCTAAAGGACATTTTTGGCATTTTATTAAAAAGGCTTGTAGTATAGCGTTGATGTCAATTAAGGTCTTATTTGTTTAAGAAATTGTTACTATATATTTTAATTTTATATAATAATACATGTTAAATAACTTTAATATTTTACATTAAAAATATATCATACAAAAAATTTACATCATAAATTATATAATTTCTTGATAAACATAAATTTTATCTTACTTAATCTTACCTCTTAAATAAACATATCTTAAGTAGATATCCGACAAATTTTACTTTAAAATTAATTGATAATAAGTAAAAAAAAAATTAAGATTAAAGGTTTACAATCGAACTCAAGTGTATTAATCTCTACCAGCTCTTTGACCAATGCCAAACTGTTGCCATGGTATGAGACCCCTATTTTGATGCACTGTAAAAATTCTAATTCAAAACTAATTAGTAGCCATGAATCTAGATTCAATCTTTACTCCGAAATTGTTGAGCATTGTTATTTATCATACTTACCAGTTCACCTGGTCTCGATCTCACTTGAGTTATTTGTTTGTGATGGGGGAGGGCTACAGCAGCTAGCTTGAGGAGTTACTGTTTAAAGTGTGAAGGACAAAAGGTTCTCGAGAGAAAAGTCCGGGGCATCCAGCTGTTGCCGTATGGTGTGTGCACTGTGTTTGATGCGGAGTAGAAGTGGATTTGCCAACTCCTCTGTATCTCAAAAGTAGCAAGCGGTGCGTGCGTGGCCGATTGTTTAAGCTTTGGAGTGGATAGATGGATTGAGCAATTTTAACTCGCATGGGGGGATAGATTCTGCCAGAACCCAACCACGCCCATGAATGAGATTCTTCTGGAAAGGAAAACACAAGTGGGAAGAAGAGAACGCACGCAAGTGCCGACCTTCTTCGCCTCCGGGACCATCATCGGTGGTGGGGACTGGAAGGAAAAGTGGCAACTTTTTTTCCTTTCTTCTGTAGCTTTTTTTTTTTCCTGTGTGTGTGTGTGTGTGGCAGCAGCCCTGAACCCACCCAGAAGCAGCGCCAGGCAGAGAACAGTGGGGAGTGGAGCAGAGTGTGCCAGAGAAATAAATTAGGAAAGAATGGTGATTGTTCGAGGGCATGAATGAAAAAAATCAAAAATTCCCTTGGATCCAGAGGAAGAATCGGGTTGAGATCCAGGACTACTCCTGTCAGCATGCTCTCTCGTGGATTTGTAGCTGTACCATGTTTTTAAAGATCTGATATCGCCACAAGAGAGAGGGGAGGGAGCTTCGGCATCAGCATCAGCCCCCACCAGAGCAGCGCCATGTTATAATAGTATATCTCCGTGTCGTGAACTTGTGAGAGCTGTCTGGAATATTTTGTTCTCATCTTACCTGTGCTTACGTGCACGACTGAGATTTTTATTTTTATTTTGCTTTTCCTTATCGGCTTCTGGCTTCTCCTCCGGCCTCCCAAGTTTTTCCTTTTAAATCTGGATCCTTTGATTTGGGTTGTGGGGTGCAAAAGGACAGAAGAAAAGAGGGAGACCCAACAACACTACACAAAGATCCCACATTTTGCTTGCCCCACGACCTTTCACAGCCTGTCAAGTTGGGATTATTTTTGGGGCTGCTTTTGTTGTTTTCCCAGGCCTTATAGCTGCGGCCGTCCTTCTTTTCTGGGTCTATCTCTTCCCACCCTGGCCTGGATAAGGGCAAGCAAACAAAGAAGAAAGCTGATAATGGTAAGCTATGGGACATGGTAGAAAAGCAGGCAGATCTTGGTGCCTTCCTTCTGCTTGAGTGTGTGAGAAATGAGTGATACGATTGTTAGGAAGGAGGAAGATGCTGCTTCCTGAACAGCGCCAGTATAAAATCTCTAAGGTGAACACATGTTTTATGCAATTCTTCATTTTCGTAATTTCAGTTGTTTATATATATATATACATACACACACACACATACACACATCTGCTGCTTTCTCCCCTTCTTTCTGCTCTGGGTTTTTCAGTTGGTTCTACTTGAAATCGTTCTTTCCATTGTTGTTCAACAGCAAAAATTCTTGCTGGAATCTCCATGGAACGAACATGGTTTTGCTTCTTTTTTTTTGGAGTTGGTGATTTTACTTGGAGCATATGACAAGTAAGGAAGAATTGATTCTTTCTAGGAACTGCTTCTCTAATGAGAAGGCAAATTTCCATTTCTTCTTGCTGCTGCAAGAGCTTCCTTCTGTCTGTATCTTAATTCACAACTTCTCAAAGAAAAATATCTTTCTTTTTCTTAAATAGTTTTATGTGCATATCGTCCTTGATTTTTTCAATGAAAATCACAAAGGGCTCTTTTTTAAGTGATATGTGAATGATAAATCTTTGGCTCCTGAATTTCACACATACACTTCTGTTCTACTGTGAAAATAAATAAAACAGCAGTCGGATTAATTTGTTTCCCTCTATATATACATATGAATGGTCTACTTCAGTTTTTCACTGTTTGTAATAGATGGTGCTGGTAACAGGGAATGGATAGCTACGTCATACAAACTTACTTGGATTGTTTCAGAATTTCCAATCTGGCCCTGTTTGAACCTCTCAAGAAACAAAATCCATTCTATGCTCTCTCTCCCATGTTCATTAATGTCCTGACCCAGATCTACAAAAATAACTTGTGCGCTGCTGTTTGGATGGAAAAATTCGTGGCTTCTGCAGCCTCCAGCCTAGGAATTTGGAACGGTAGATGCTTTCACTGTGCAGAACAGTAAGAAAATTCGTTCCTTTCATGCTTTATCGAGGATGAAAAAGGTCATACACCTTCGACAGTGGTTGACGCCGATGCAAGCATATTTTCGACAAAATCTGAATATGTTTTTCTGTAGCGTTTTGCTTGCAAGTTTATATCGAAGAGCTTGTTTCTCAGTGACCTGCCAAGCGCCAGGTATACATATGCCTTGGAATATAGATCTCTGCTTTAGCTTTAGGCTCCGTTTGGCAAAGGCACCTGTCTAAATTCTGAGCATTAAATTAGAAGTGAAGTAGATATTGGTTGCCGCACAATCAAAGCTGAATCTAAATTTAAAATTAAACTTGGATAGCAGTGGCATGTCTGACAAAAGCACTCTTGTCAATGTTTCAGGTATGGGAATGGGGCTACAGTATGCTGTGAACCTCTTCTCGACCTTACCCAACAGCCAGGGTGGAATGGTGGCGGTAGGATCTGATGTTATGGATAGTTTTGTCGAATCCAAGAGTCTACTTTCCAAGAAGGAAGCAGGTGCAGATATTGCTTTCAGACGCCCCCAGCACTCTGTGGATGGCAAACTTGAAGGCTGCAGCAGAGACTCCATAAGGAAGACGATGCTGAAGCAAGAGAAGATGTTTAAAGAGCAGGTATGGTTAAATAAATCCGCCACATACACTGATACCATTAGGACAGCAGTAAAGTTCGTCTCTTCTTTCTCCGCCGTTCATCAATCATCGGCTAGACTTGAAACCGCAGGTCAGCGAGCTCCACCATCTGTACCAAGTTCAGAGGGCATTGATGGCGGAAGTGGGTAAGGAGCTCAGGCTTCACTCTATGACAAGTGCCGCATCCGGACCCATATCAGATTCGAAATCTGGGCTGCGAAGCAGCGGATCGACCTCACTGACAAGCCACTCCCCAACCTGCACGGACAGGCCGAGCTCCATCCCACAGTGGAATTCCGACAACGGTTTCGGTCGGATGGTAGAACCGACGGCTGGCCCGAGCTTGCGGGCAGGACTTGATGCTGGGCTTCCTGTCAATAGGGACTACTACCACATCACCAACGTCAGTGCCATCCAAAACAAATCTCCCATTCCTCGGAAGCAAGTGCAGGGCAGGATTGGTATGGAGGGAGCGTCCCTATTTGTTGATGAGGATGCCGAACTAGATCTCACATTGAGCATTGGTAATGGCACGAACAGGAAGAAATCAAGACAGGGGCGCAAACAGAAAGGACCACCATGTCACTTGGCTCTTGAGGAAGCAAGCAAGCCTATTGTTCTATCCAGTCTCACCACGCCACGCCCAGGCGTGCACAGTGACACTGCTACAAATTTCGATACAGAAGGTGTTGGACAGCCACCTTGGTTCTTCCAAGCACTCAGCCTGAATCCAACATGAGCTTGGCATTAGCCGCATAGTGCCCGCCGACGTCCCAAGAAGAATTGCTCTGCTCTGCTACCGTACTGGAATTTCCTACCCACAAGTCCACCAAGTGGTCATCGTCTTGGCAATTCTTCTGTCTGTTGGCCAGGCAAGAAATGTTTCGCAGATTGAAACAGCTTCTGAGCAAGAAGAACAAGAAAGGATAATGAAAGAATCAATTTCTGTCCGTGATTCCGTTGAGTTTCTGCCATTTTATGTTCTATTCATGTAAAATATTTAAGATTGATCTTTGCAAGGTCTGTCTTGCCCTAGTCCCTTTATGAATCAAGCAAGGAAAATGTTGGTGAAATGCCAATTTCTCTGTCAGTATTTTGGAATTGGAAAAAAATGAATCAGAATTCAATATAGCTCATTTCCACTCAAACTGCTTTATTCTTCAAAATGTTAATCTTCATATTTTAAGTGGCATTTCACCAACATTTACAAGGTCTTCCAAAAGGGAAACAATCACATTACATCATTAAGTCGAAAATTAAAAAGCAAAGTCAATCAAAAAATTAACCTATACAAAACTTGAAAGGTCAAAATTAGATTTGGTCATCTATTTCTGCTATAGTTAACCAACCAAGAGCAAATTGGCATGATGCAAACCAATCTACGAATTTCTGGATCAGGGGTCTTGTGATCTACCATTAAAGGATTTTTACCAAAACAATCGACCATTGATGGTTTTGGTCAACTAATCTTAAATTAATCTAACAATGTCCTAATCATTAGATAGAAAAAACAGGTTATCAGAGGGGACTACAAAACATGCCTCTTACATTCATAATTAAGACCTTTTTGATTGCTCATTTGATTCCTAATTACTCTCACAAGCTTTCACTTTATTTTCCCAAGAGTTTATTCATTTTCCTCATCTAGCTCAAAAATTATTTGTGCTTGCACTTGCTTCATTGAATTTAAGAGCATATTTGTAAGAGATAGGCTTCCAATGTTGCAAAGCTTCAGCTATAATGAAGCTCATCTACTAAGAGAACAGAAGTAAAAAGTGGCAAGGTGATTTGTCAAAAGATTGCAAGTGGCAAGGTCTTGACTCATAACAAGACTAGATTAATATAGATGCCCAAGTTTATGACTTGAGGGTGGATGTAGCTTAGTTGAGGTAAATCACTATAAAATCTCTTATAATATTATTCCATTATCTCTCTCTCTTCACATAAAATAATCTCATCTCAATTCAACTATCATTTCATTGTAATTTTACTCAAATGTTCTTAGTTTTCAAAATTAGTGTAAAAAACTCTTCTATTCACCTTTTTCTCTAATGAAGCCATGATCTCTGATATCAAAGTGATTTTATTTAATTAATAAATTTAAACATCTTTGTTGGACCTGAAATTATATGACGATGAATCTTTTAACTTATTATGAATTGATTTCAAAATGAAATTTCAACATGGTATCATATTAAATTCACACAAATCTACTTATAGATACTTGTAAGCATATAAATAAACTCATAAATGAAGAGAAATATTAAAATAGTCTCACATTGATTAAAATAGGAATTAAACCTAGAATTATATGATGATGAATTCTTTAATTCATCATCAATTAAATTTAAGATAACCCACCTAACAGTATACTCATTTTAAAGGGACAATATAAATATACCTTACATTTTAGATAGAAATAATTATAATTATTAAAAACATAGAATAATGACTTTCATGAAATCAATAGATTTTGAGCTATGTGATGGTATTCTTAATGATTACACTCATTACACTAAGGTTTACAAGGAATGAAGTAGTGAGGAGAGGAGATTAATACAAGTAGATGCCAAAGATTTGAATGTCTTATCTTTTGAGCAATTTAATAAAAAAAATATTTTTACCCTACTGCACATGAACTATGGAATAAGTTAGAAGGCATTCATGAAGCACAAGAACTTTTTTTTTAAGAAAAATCTCTAGATTTTATTCATCAGAGGTAGCCTGTAAAGAAACCAAAGTGATGAAATAGACCAAAATCCTAAGCACAAGAACTTAATTTCTTGTAATCAAATTTTAAAGTTTACAATAACAAAAATTCAAATATTATAATTTAATTAAAAAATGTAATTCAATTTCATTACATGTGAATTACAAACAATCAAATATGCCTTGAATGTCATATTTTCATTATCATTAGGGACTTGTATGTTAAAGGAAGCGACCCAATACCTTTTTCTTACCTTAGTTTGCTTACGTGGAAGAGGAAGATTTGACAGCAAATTTTCCACATCTTAATTGGATTGAGTAGAAAAGGGAGGTGTTAAAATGGGTAAAAATGAAAAAGCTCATGTTATATTTGAAACTAATTCATTGGGAAATTCAATCAACTAAATTTGTTACCTCATGTATTGACTTGTAATGAAATCATAAATGTTACCTCATGACGAGAGGAAAAGCTCCTCGTGTTGGTCATAATGCAATATTGAACTTTCCTTGCAGTTTAATGAACCATTCTTTATGGCTTTACCCAAAATTAGCTTATACAAACTGGCTATTACAAGCAAAAATTTACATTTGAATGACTCAAATCATTAAGTAATCAACTCTGCTAATCATGCTATCAAAACTATCTTGCATCACCAAAATCCACCACAAGAGCACTGTCCATGATTAAAATGATGAAATCTTATACTATCCCTTAGAGTTATATCCCTCCCAGTGATAGATGATGCCAAGCTCATTGTTGCATGACAGTCCATACAGATCCGAAGATTCTTCACAATTCTTATTGTGCCCCCTACATCAGTTGTCAGCAAACCAAATGCTAATGCCAACTTCTCACTGTGACCCATCAACAACCGCTCTTTCTCACCATCACTCATATCATAAGGAATACAATCTAAATTGGGCACATAACCTGCTGATTTCAGCCTCTTCATCAGCTCTTCCAAGGCATCCTTAATCTCTCTGGTCCTTGGATGTGATCCATTTTCAGAAATGAAGTCAAGAACAACACCATTGTTGGCTTCTATAAGGCTGCGAGCAGGATCCTTTGATAATTCTTTCCATTTCATTGACTTCCTCAATTTCAGTACCTTATCCCACTGCCCAGCAGATGCATATATGTTAGAAAGCAGGACATAATTGCCAATACCATGAGGCTCGATCTTAAAAAGATGGTCCGCAGCTATCTCAGCAATGCCAACATGATTGGCATGGACCCAGCATGAACCTAGTAGGGCACCCCAGACACCACCATGAGGTTCCATTGGCATTGACTTTATAAGCTCGTAAGCTTCCTCCACCAGACCAGCACGACCAAAGAGATCAACCATGCAAGCATAGTGATTGACGGTCGGCAAGACCCCAAATTCATCCCTCATATGGGCAAAGTAAAGCCGACCCTCCTCAACCATCCCGGAATGGCTACAGGCTGTGAGCAATCCAACGAAAGTGACACTATTTGGTCTCACTTCCGTCATGGTCACCATGTTTTCAAACAACTTGATTGCATCATGGGCACGACCATGTGCTGCAAGGCCAGCAATCATGGCACTGTATGTATAAACATTTTTCTCCCTCATTCCATCAAAAACATTCAGAGCCTCATCAACAAGGCCACATTTTCCAAACATATCCACCATCGCAGAGCCTACCACAACATTTCCCCCAAATCCACTCTTGTTTACGAAATCCCAAGCCCTCCTCGCCTGAGTAACCAAACCCAACTGCCCACAGGCGGAAAGCACACTAGGAAGCACAAATTCACTAATCTCGACACCCTCAAGCAGCATTCTGTCAAACAAATTCAATGCATCTCTTGGCCTACCATTTTGAACATACCCGGTTATCATTGCAGTCCATGTAACCACATCCTTATCCGGAGCCCTTTCGAAAAAATCCATGGCAGCACCCATCTCTCCGCCTCGGCTGTACCCGACAATCAGCACAGTCCAACACAGCACGTCTTTCGCAACCATTTCATCAAACACCTTCCTTGCACAACCAATCTGGCCGCAACTCACGTACATAGCGATCAAGGTGTTGTTAACGTGCAGGTCCGAATCGAAACCACCAATTGAGATCGTCTGGGCGTGCAACTGTGCCCCAGCCCAGACGGAACTGATGGCTCCGGCGAGCTTGAAGAGAGCGGAGAACGTGAAGGAGAAAGGGGGCGTGGACGGGTGGAGACTCCGCCTCATGAGGGAGAAGAGGGAGAAGGACTTGGCATGAGGGCCGAGGAGGGAGTAGGCGCGGATGAGGGCGGTCCAGAGGAAAGTGTTGGGGTGGCGTACTTGGAGGAAGATGAGGTGGGGGTATGGGTGGGGTGGGACTTTGAGGGTGGTGAGTCTGCGGATGAGTTTGGTTATGAGATGGTTGCTCTGGTCGAGATTGTGGCGGAGGAGCTGCGCGTGGGTCTGCTTCAGGTGGAGGAGTGTGGTGGAGGCATTGAGGGCGGACACAAGCCGGCGGTGACGATTGCTGGAAGGAGCGGGAGAGAAACATGACATGGGTGAATACAACTGCGGTGGAATCCAAAACACTAACCACAACCGTTTTAACATCTTAAATTCAAATTTTTACTTAAAAAAATAATGAATTTTAATCTTCTAATAATACTTATAAAAAATTAATTCTAAACTTTAATTATTCTTTTAAATTTTTACTTTCTTCACTAAAAAATAAGATAGTTCAGTAATTTTAATATTTTAATTTGAAATTGAATAAAAAAGGCAAAAATGTTTAAGAAAAAAGAAAAAAAAAATGATGAGAATCAATCTTGATGCATTCTCAATCATAAGATTGAACACTTATAAGTCTGTTTGTGTCCATAGAATTTATGAAAATTAAATTAAATCACTTGTTTGTATTAGCATAATCAAATTGAATTCAATTGCGTCGATACTATTCATTCTTTAATTTAAAATAAAAATAAAATCTAAATTCATAAAGTATAAATCGTTTAAAATTTAACTAACTTGAACTTCTTTAACTATTTTCGTTCGACTGTCAAAATTTTTAACTCAATTTAATTCTGAGAAATATGTAAATACCTTTATGTTAAATTTAATTTTGTTCAATTCAATTTTACTCACAAAATAAATTCCCATCTGACCAATTTTACAAGCATGTAAAATCAATTTTCTATAAAAACCACTAAAAGGTATTATCCTTAAAAAAAAAATAATGTTTACGATAGTTAATCCGTGTGCAAATTTTTTTTAAAAAAAAAAAACCATCAAATTACGTGAATCTCACAACCATGGCTCCATACATATCACAGACTATTGTCCTGGAAACTAGTGCATGCTTCAGTAGAGAATCTCTCAATCTCTAAATACATCGAAAACAAAAGCTTACTCCTCTGATAAACATTATTGTTTCCATTTTAATATCACATGAAAGTATGTAAGGGAGATCTCCACAGCCTTCAAAAGAAGTTGGGAGACAACACAGCAGCACACCAACAAATTTACCAGTGCTAGGTTTATGATTAAAAAGAAACACCCATTACATTCTCCTTGTTCTGCTTGGACCGGGCGTTGTCTCCCAACTTAACGCCGTTTTGGGATGTTGGACCTGCAACTTCGTCACACACATCCTTCCTCACACGGTGTAATGCTGATTAATGTTGTCAAGGTCAAGACCCTTCATCTTGACCACCGATTCCACATGGCCCTTGAGAGTGTTGAGCTCCCTAAGCCTGCGCATGCAAAGGAGAAAATAAGGGAATGAGCTAAAATTTAGCATACAGTGGATGGCGTCCATAGATTGATTTTCTCTCCTTGGTGCTACTAATGTTGAATTAGTTGGTTAGAAATAGTTGGGAGAGATTTAGAATTATGCAGCTTAAAGGCAGATTTATTTATGGATGGGAATAAATGAAGCATTGGTTTTTTGGATGGTGGTGCTATAGAATTCAGAGAGCAAGATATCTGCACGTACCTCGCAATCTCAGCTCGCCTCTTGGCCTGCTCGGCGATCTCTGAAAGCTCTCTGTAACTGTCTTTTTCGCTAAAGAGTGTTTGGGTATCTGCAGACTGCAGGCCATGCAGGGTTCTCTGTGCGGTGGCCCATTGAGCTTCCCTTTGTTCCTTACCGTAGTTTTTCTTAGTGGTGAAGGCGGTCTGATCAAAGGGAATGGCAACAAAGGAAAGTCAGGAAATTGGTCCCAACCAGCAGCAAGACACAGAAATGTACAAGTTGTACCTTGTTCTCTAACATGTTGGTCCAAGCTTTTCCACTGAGAACATAACGAATGAAGAATTTCAGAAAATCGAGAGGAACGAAAGACACAATGCTGTAAAGCCAGATCACTCCAGCCCAGCCCCATCCTGTTCCCTTGATGTGTGCAAAGCCCCAGTCCGCATAGACAGATATTATAGTTGCAACCTGCAAAAACCAGATAGTAGTTATGAAATGCAAGGATGGATCCATTTATCAACGTCTCTATGATGATATTAGCCTGAGTGACAACTCCTAAATCTTTTCAAAGGAAGCTTGACTTTTGTTGCATGATAAGAGATTGTCATATTAGATATAGCTTTCTATCAGATCTTTACTTCTGTAATTGCTGTTAACAGTAATCTTGCAATTGAATTATACTTTTTAATTAGATTATAACATTTGAACTTTTATAATTACAAGTTTTGAAATTCAATCATAAGAGTTTTTGTATTTTATTTTTTTTCAATCATAAGAGATTGACATATTTGAGATATCACACAACTAAAATGATATAATTACTTGTTTATATAATCACATAATTAATTTACATTTAACTGCAAAACATTGTAATTTAGTTAACATAATTATTTTACTTAATAAGTAAAATTGCAACCAACCAAACAAGCCTGACGTACCAACTGTGCAATCATGAAAGCAGTCATCAAGAGAAACCCTGGGCGCTCCAAATAGCTCCAGCTACGGGAACGAGTCACAAATATGAGTGCCTGACTGATGATACTCACTTGCAAGTACAGAGCAGACATCATCTCATCATGCTTGCCCTTGAGTGGCCTAACACCAAACTTATCCTGAAATCAAGAAAAAGAGAATGTGCATCAACACTAACATCACCCAAATATTAATTCAAGATGCCAAATGATGACAGCATCAGAATCTACTTCCTCAATTTTGTGTCATTTCAACCATAAGATCACATAGAAATGGACTCACGGGAAAGAAATCTGTCTTGTACATGGCCCAGAAAAATATGACTGTCATTAATGCCAGATAGGCCCCCAACATTACTCCTGTTGCGAAAATCTCTTTAAGTTTCCAACTGTCTGGGATGGGAGAAGGTTTCACTCTATCTTTGGAGATGGTCATAATTGTGCCTGACCAGAAGAAAAAAGGAAAGTAAGTCATTTTGTAGTAAATAAGCAGATCATATCAGATTAGCCTAGCATCAACTTCCAAATTATGGTTACATTCTTACCATCATTCAGGATTGCAATGATCAAAACCATAAAAGGGGAGAAGTCAAACTTCCATATAAGTGCAATGAGCAAAAAGCCAAGCTGAAAATATGGACAATTATGAAAAGAAATCAGCAATTGGTAAATAATTATGCATATTTCTAATCAAATCTTATGTTCATATCTGATAGCTCTATGTTGATAGTCCAAATCAATTTTCAAGTCCCAACATGGACAGTGTTTTAAGAAAAAAGGTTGAAAATGGAAATTCAAATTAGGTACTTACAACAATACGGATCGTGATGGAGACTGCATAAATCTACAAAATGACCAATAGAACGAAAGATTAGTTGATGGAAAAAGAAAAAAGAAAAGGTCAAAGAATGGCAGGGAGGAGGTAAACAAAAGATGATGATGGTACTCACTGTATAGTTTTTCATTCTCTGGAAAATGGCTCTACTGGTTAGGACAGCACTAATTATGACACTAAGTCCAGGTTCAGTAAGAACAATATCAGAAGCACTTCTGGCAGCATCTGTAGCATCAGCAACGGCAATTCCAATATCAGCCTTTTTCAAAGCAGGAGCATCATTGACTCCATCACCAGTCATTCCACAAATGTGCTTCTTCTCCTGCAACTTCTTCACAATTTCATATTTGTGCTCTGTTGCAACATAAAAATGGGGGGTTTAGATTGAGAACCTGAAGTACGAAACTCATTTGAAAGTAAATGAGACCCACCTGGAAACACCCCAGCAAAGCCATCAGCCTTTTCTATCAATTCATCAACGGGAAGGGAAGAAATTGAAGAATCCTTGTTGTTGCCAAGCAGTGAAGAAGAAGGATACATGTTTGTCCCCATACCAAGTCTTCGTCCAGTCTCTTTAGCAATGGCAAGCTGATCACCTGCATCACAGGAATTGGTCTTAACATATTAAACACCAGTTAAACAGAAAAGTAATATATGTAAATACAAGGAAAAGGGTGGTAGTCACCAGTGATCATCTTCACATTTACACCAAGATTGAGTGCCCTGCGAATAGTCTCAGCACTGTCATGCCTTGGAGGATCAAAGAGGGGCAACAATCCAACAAATTGCCATGGTCCCCCGAGACTGTCCTTGGACCTCTCTGGAACTTCCTGTAGAATTGAAAACAAAGTTTACAATGAAGATGAAGATCGGTAACATGGTCCAATATGCACTTATAGTCCTAGAAAAAGAAAAACCTGTCGTGCAACAGCTAAGGAACGAAGCCCACGCTCGGCAAACTTTTCAATAACTGCATGAACCTTTTTCCTAACATCTTCTCTGACATTGCAGAGGATCATTATCTGTTCCAATTCCAATCCATCAAAACAATGGACTTGCCATATGGCTCCTTGATTAAAATTAGAAAATTGGGAACACCACAGATAGCATACCTGCTCGGGAGCTCCTTTACTAACACGATGCCAGTAACCATCAGAATCAATGTATGTGAGAGCAGTTCGCTTGTCTACAGGGTTGAACGGGAAAAAGTGAACTTCCCTGATACCAGCTCTAGCCTGAAGTTCACAATCAAAGAACAAATAATTCATAACTTAACCATCTAGTAGAAACTAATTTTCATATAATGAAAATTCTTTGTCTATTGAAGTTACCTCCTTTGGGTCTGCAAGCATCCCCACCATAGCAGCATCAATGGCATCCTGATTTTCCATCCTAGATGCTCTAGCAGCCAATAATACAACATGCTCTTTGTCAACACCCTTAGTGAAAATCTCAATAAGGTTCTTGTCAATGCTCAACTTGTTAAGTGTAAGGGTTCCAGTCTTGTCACTGCAGAGAACATCCATTCCAGCCATTTCCTCAATGGCAGTCATTCTCTTGGTGATAGCTCCTTGCTCAGAAAGCCTATGTGAACCAATAGCCATGGTAACAGACAAGACAGTGGGCATGGCAATTGGAATGCCACCAATCAAGAGAACCAAGAGATTGTCAATCCCATCTCGGTACTTACGCTTTTGGATAGGATACATGACAATAATCTCAACAATTATGCCCAAGGCAATGGAAACGATGCAAAAGTTACCGATGGCAGTCAAGACCATTTGGAAGTGACCAACCTGGTTGGTGCTGTCCACCAGATGTGCGGCCTTACCAAAGAAGGTGTGAACTCCAGTGGCAATAACTACGGCTTCAATTTCACCCTGCTTACAGGTGGATCCAGAGAACACTTCATCCCCAGGTGCCTTGGTCACTGGGAGGGATTCTCCAGTAAGAGCAGATTGATCGATCTTTAAAGGATCACCCTCCAAGAGACGTGCATCAGCTGGAATGATGTCACCCAATTTAATGCTGATGATATCTCCGGGAACAAGAATTGCAGCCTCCTCTTCAGACCATTTTCCATCACGTAGCACCTAAAAGCATCACCATAAATATCATATAATCCTCAGAACAAAAGCACAAGCAATCTGATATTAATTTGTCACAAAATCAATCTGATTTCATTTAACAGTTTGATTGACCATCTGATTGATTATCATATTAACAATACAATCAATAATCATATATCAACCAACAAAACATCAGACTTTCAAAACCAATAAAACATCAATAACCGATCCCTGTTGTCTAAAGAACTGTACTGACCTTAGTTTTGGGAGCAAGGCCAGCCATCAGAGCTGCTGCAGCATTTCCAGCATTGTTCTCTTCAATGAAACTGATGGTAGAATTGATGACCAACAGACAAACAATACCAACAAAGTCCTCCCAATCCGGGGGCTTGCCACCTCCATTAGCCAAAGCAATGGCCATGATTGCAGCCATCTCCATGACCCATGAGAGAGGATTCCACATGAATCCTAGGAACTTGAGGATTTTGCTTTCCTAGAAGTTGAGAAAAAAACGGAATTTTCCCTACCCATCAGCAAACTTCTAGGGAAAAAATTAAGATGACTAAAATGAGCAAAAACAAAAAGATTATACCTTTTTCTCTTCGAGCTTGTTGGGTCCGAAGATTTGGATCCTGCTGGCCCCATCGGAGGAGGACAGACCTTCTCTGGTACATTTCAGCTGCTCGAACACCTCCTCGACCGGAATTTTTTCCTGTTAACAACACCATCAGAGGAAAAAAAATGAAATCCATTCTTCCAAGAACGAAGAACACATTTAATTACCCTCAAAAAACTGAATAAAAAAAGGGATAAGAGAATCCCGTGATGAACTCATATAGTTCAAGAAAAAACATCCTAATATCACGGGCTAAAACGACAGCCCTCCAGTCACGGAAAAGATAAGACAGTGAACCAGAGGAACGGCACAAAAAGAATCTTCTTCCTTCTTTTGCTTCTTATCCATACTACGACAAAAAAAGGCAAAACAATGGTCTTCATGATTATCGACACAAACCAACCAAAAGAAAAAACTTGAGAAAGATCGCGAGGTGCACAAATTTCCACATCTACTACTCTTCATCCACTTTTTAAAAAATTATTTCTCAAAACTTTATGACAGCAAAAGTTGACTAGAATTGAGTCTCCTACTTTTTTTGACGGGTTTGAGTGGAAATTGAGTCTCCTACTTCTTCCTCTATATTACATTAAATATTTTTTTCGTTTCTAATTGAAAAGTCGACTGCAGAACGTGGCCCACTATTTGGAAAGTTTGCAGGATCAAGAGCATCCAAAGCTTGCCACAAATCCAGGAAACTGTAATGAGTTGATCTTAACTCTAACACATAAGTAAATGTACGATTATGAAATAAATTATTAAAAAACTTCGTTGTGCTATTAATAGTCGCATTTGGTACAGATTATGCCAAATACAACCAGAAAACAGAAAAGAAACGACATAAAGTAGTGATCATGTGATTGATGCTTCTACACAACAGCAGATGAACATTTGGTACGTCTGAAGTACCACGGAATGTAATGGGAATTCCTCAAGCAGAGAGATTTTGTAAATCAAGAAAGATGGCAGAAAAGGTCGTGGAAGTCCAGAAACTTTCAGGCGCACTTCAAAAATCCAAAATTCAAAAAAAAAACTCTCTTTTTTTTTATGAATTTCTAAAAATATATTGTGATGAGCTTTGATGCGATGCATGAAATCACTACTAGCTCAACTAATTGAAATTGGTTGATCAAAAACCACATCGTCAAGCACAAAACCAAAAAATCCAATCAACCCAGCGCGAAGAAATAGCAGCACGAACCAAATGCTTCAACAAAAAGACCAGCAAACAGAGGGGAAAAGCCAAAAAAAAGGAACTCCGATCGATGCTGTCGAGGTAAACATCCGTAGACACGGGAAAAAGGGAAAGCAAGCAAAGCCGAGGCCTTCCTACCAAAAACACCAACCCAATTATTCAAAACCCGGAAGAATTGTTGGGGCGGGGAGAAGAATCGTCTCACCAGGTCAACGGTTTCATTCTTGATATCTTCGAGATTGACTTCCTTACTCATCCTCCCTCCTCCCACGGCAGCAGCACCTTCTCCCTCGCCCTAACGAGCACGAGCGTGAACCGGGGAACGGAGAGGAAGGAAGCAGGACTGCAGCAGGAACACTTCTGCTTACCTCCGACCGTGACTTCCCTTCCTTCCCTTCGTGGCCTGGGCTTTATATAGTCTCATCTCCGCCTCCGCTGGCCGGCGTGGCCTCGTCGCACCTCCCCTCCGCCGGGGTCCACTCGCGTCACTCTGTTATATCTTTTTCCGCTTTCGTTCCAAACCATTGCTGACCCATAGTCTGGTGTTTACATTGATGTATTTATGAACTCAAAAGTTCACATTTAAAAATTAAATCTTTTTTTTTCAAATATCATCGTCCTTAATACTTGTAATTTAACGTATTATATATTTTGTACGTAAAAAAAATGTTCCTTTACTTCTCGTGTATCTGAGGTCACCTGTTTCTTCTCCCTCGCACACCACAGTCAACGAAACAAGTTAAATTATCTACGGGTCCATTTGTTTAAATATATTTAGTATATATTTTTATTTTTTACAGTATACTTTAACAGAATAATATTTATCAAATATTTTTAAAATTTTATATTAAAAGTTTACAATCAGATAATTTTTTAAAAATGTAAATTTTAACTCACCTAATTTTATATTTGTTAAACAAACGTAAACTAGAAAATATAACCAACTGAATAAGAATAATATTTTAATATTATGTTAACATTTTAATGAAAATAATATTTTAGTATAAAAATTGGTAATTTCACTAATTTTCTTTTGCATAAATAATTATTTTACAATGCTACATGTGACAACACAAGATCCTACAGTAACAAATACCAACTTGTACTTTTTAAAAAAAAAACAAATACCAACTTGTACTTTTTTAAAAAAAAACAAATACCAACTAGCAGACCACTAAAATAATATATTAGTGATTAAAAATTCTTTTTTAAGACTCAAAAGTTTCAAATTCAAATACTCATTGAGATAATACTATTAAAAAAAAAACCAACATACAGTGAAAAGCATCAAAACAAAAACCAAAGCTTCATTTTCAAACCAGCAACGTATGTAAGTTGGTGGAATTAAAAATTCCCCTCCATCACATTTGTGGTCAAGTTTGGGGGCTCCCTCCGTTTTTTTCCGAAAATCAAAGCGATACGATACATCAGAGATAAAAGAAGTTAATAAATAAGAGTTGAGAAATACAAAGATAACGCAAGAAAATCAAGAACAGCAAAAATAACTTCCAAGAGAACCCAAAAAGCAAGTAACCAAGTTAATAATACAAACCAAAAAAGCAAGTAAATAAGAGCAAAAAACCAAGTTAATACAAGCCGAAAAAGCAAGTAACCAAGGGGTTGGACATTTCTCATGTCAGTAATATTAGCCTACAATTGAAGACTAGAAACAAGATCAACGTTTGTTTCAACGGTATCTTTGGAGGAAAGAAAAAGTTCTCCGTTGCTTTTATGTTATCATGTTCCATACGTAATTCATATTTTTAAAGGTTACGTGGTAAGATCATAACTTTCGTAAAAAATTTAATATTTGATAAATGAATAAATAACATGACATTTGCATATATAATAAGTTGGCACTAGAAAATTAAATTATGTAAGGTCATTTCCTCTCTTCTTTCTCTCCGCATTCTGCCAAAAACAAAATAATATTTGCATATAATATTGCTGTTGGTACCACTAGGGGAATTTTTTTCTTCTAAACATTAAAATAAGATTTTATTTATGTAATTATTTAATCCATGTGACAATAAAACTTTATGATATGATATTGTAAAAATTAGCTTCTTAATAATTTTTAATGCAAACTTTGAATTTTTTAATAAGAAAATTTAAAAATATTTTAAATTTTGACGATCGATCTCAGGGCATTTTTCATGTTAATCAAGACATAATTATTATTATTTTATATTATCCCAAGTAATTAATGCGTGGTCTTGGGTGGTCGTTCCCCTGAAAAGGTCAATAAGTATGCATATGTTCTCCTTAATTACGCCAGGCATTAAATAATTGTTCCTTAAATTTATAAATTTATATAATTATTTTATCTATTCTTTTATAAATTAGATAAATGTATGCAAAAATTTTATTTCAAATGACAGCAATAATCCATCATATTTACCTAAAGTTATATTTACTTCAGTCTCAAAGTAATGCTTCACAAACTTAGAACTGTAATTATGGTTGTATCTTAAAGTAGTAATGTTTGCCAGATAATGTTTGTTTATTAAAGTAATTTTTTTTTTATAAAGTTCTAATTTAACTTCGAAGAATCTGTTTTTTTAAGATGTAATATAATTAATATTTGATGAATTATTTACTCTTTATATTGATATTTTATTTTTATAAATAATTTTTTATTATAAAATATATTTTAAATACTAAATTAAAAATAAATATATGTGTAATAAAATTAAAAAAGTTCTCTGTGTCTGAGATCATGACATCCGCCGGTAATATTTACAGATAAATGCTTTCGATTTTCGTCATTTTAGATTGATGTGATTGAGGCTGAAATTAAATTAAATTTTTAGTTTTAAATGTGATTTTCTTTTATCTATCGACACATTTAAAAATATTAAACTCAGTCAGTTAAATTACTTTTGATATTCGTCGCTGAATTCATGTAATTAATGTTGACATTGAAATTTAATGTTTGATTTTAAATGCGCTTTTCTTTTATATATGCTAATTCGAACGTTGCTCTAATTTTGTGACTTGAACCTAGTGTCATTGAAAACTAAATTTTTCTTTTGGCTAGCTAGCTAGTCATTCCAAGATCGGTGCTTTGTGATTTTTACTTTTTTATCATATTTAATTATGTAGGAACAATATTACTTTTAAGAATACTTGTATCTTTAAATTTATCTCGAAGATGTTTAACATTACTATTTGTTAATTAGATCACTCAACAATATTAATATCTTTGATGTTACCATTATAACTCTTGTAAATCATGTTTTGTCACAAGAACACAACTCTTTTGATTATTTAGCCGACTCAAACATTGTCAGCATGGGCAAGTAAGCCGAGTGATAATGTTTAATTTTAATCTTATTGGTAAAAAAAATCTGATAAATATTCTGTAAATTACAGATTTTGTAAAAAAAGAAAAAACAGGTAATACATGCGTGGAATCTTAGTGGTGACGTGGCACTATGGGAACCGCCCGTTTGATGACGTGGAGACCAATCCGATGAAAACTCCGTCCGTTTAAATTTTTATTTTATACTTTATTATATAATTTTAATTTTAATTATTTTATCATTCTTAATTTTAATCATTTATAGTTATTAAAATTTATTATGTAATAAATAATTTTACAAAAAATATTAAAGTTTAAAGGTACGTTGAGTGGACGACATTTTCCGCATATCAATTAAAGAATCGAGAGTTAATAGCGAACTCACAATTAATATGATTACAATAAATTTAAATTATATTGATATTTATATTGTTATATAAGTTAAGTGTAAAATATAATTATTTAAAATATAAGAACTTTATAATAAGTTATATTTGTCCTTATATTTTGACTATATATTATAATATTTTATCATACATTTATCAAATAATATTTAAATTTTTTATTATTTATAAAATTAAACTAATATTATTATTTTTTATCATAAATTATATATTTTATCATCAACTCACCACGTGCTGACAAACGAAGTCATATTTGTAGCATCCTTTAATCACAAGTCAATGGCCGTCGACGGTCGAACGAGCGACCCGTCTCATCGGGAGCACGAATGAAAACATCGGCGCGAGTACCTGTGGTTGCCGTTTCCATCAATGCAACGGCATCGATCGTCGATCCAAGCAGCTTCCAAGAAGCCGGTGCAGGTGTTGACCGGTCGTCGACGATGAGGTGTAGTGGCGGCTGGTGGAGAACGACTGTCGGACGGCTCGTCGACGTTTGGTAGGTTCCCAAATCAGACCTGCTTTCTTTTCGTCCTACCGCTGCCGTCTCGCGTGCCGACGACATCTCAGCGTACATGTAGTATTGAAGTCCACGAGAGACGGCCATCGTGGAAATTATTGATGTCCTCGATTTCAATTAATTTTTAAACTTAGTTTTAATATATTATTATTATATAATTTTTTATTATTTTAATTATTATATAAATTTAACTTTATTTATAAAATTAATTTTAATATTAACTTTATTTAACTTCTGAAGCTTAGATGACCTTAAATGAGTTCATTATGTTTGGGTTCTCGTTTCCGTAAAACACTTTGATTTAATAATTTATTTGATATATATAATACGACATTTAAACAGGACCTGTCAAAAAAAGACGGGTGCTCTTGTCTGTACGTGAAAGAAATTATTTTCAGGAAAAAGAAATAAAAATAAAAAACTGAAACTCATTTATGAGTTTTTTGAAAATTAATATTTTGAGATAATTTTATTGTATGCGTAAAATTTTAAACTTAGACTAAAGTTTTTAATAAGAGGTCTTTTAACCTTTAAGATATCATTTTAATGGTTTTATTCCTTAATAATAATAATTTTTCAAATTTAAACTTTTTCAACAATTATTATGTTAAGATAATTTAACTACGGAGTTTTGAATTTAAGATTATAAATTTTAGTGAGAAGTCTCTTAACTATTAAGATACCACTTTAGTGGTAACCCACGCATGCTCCTTTCTTTGACCTTTATTTCTTTTCATTTTGGCAAGAACATTTTTATGAAAAATATTCTTACATAATTTCACTTATAAAAAATAAAAAGAGAAAAAAATATAACAAGATAAAAGTGTGAGGCTTCATTTGATTTACTGATCAACATTCCCTGCCATCCAAGTAATGGATCTATTCTTGCGTTGATTAATTATTTGTGGATGAGACGACAATTATTGGGCACCAGCGGTAGCAATCATGCCTCCGCATCAATTAATTGACATCAACAAGAATAATGCATTAAACAGGATAATTAAGCATCTTATTTTCCAGCTATAAATTTGTCTTAATTCTTCAACCAATCGAGGGAGAGGCGCAATTCAATTTTTCACACCTTTGTGTTGATCTGCTCCCTTCTTCAGACCTTTCTTTGTTTTCTTCCGTGTTTCTTCAAACATGTTATTAAAGTCTTGTATATTTTTTGAAGTATAATATTTTTATATCGTCAATAAAGAAAAATCTTGTCTTTTATATCTCTACTTCCATAATGTGTCAAATAAATGACAATAATATCCATTTGCCTCCTAATTCAAGTTTTTTTTTTAACCTAACATTATATATTATTAGAATCGAGTTTTACTACTATATCAAAAATTTGAACTTATAATAAGAATTTAATACCTCCTTGTAGATAATCAACAATATCATATAGCAATTGAAATGTGATTCAACTCACCACATCAGATGTAACTCAACCTTAATTAGGCCTTCGTCACAGAGAAGTGATTGTTGAGCTAATAACTTAGTCAATCCTAACTTCTAATATAATCAATTAATTGTTGCAATTGATCATACACATCATAACATTTAGCATTATTAACATTTCGTCATAGTTACCTAACATATATGATATTGAATTTTGGAAGTTAAAAATAAATCAGAAAATATTTTTAATGTGTGAGATTTATTAGAATTAGATGAATTAATTCACATTAAAAGAAAAAAAATGAAATTAAATCTTAGCTATTTAATATTGATGTTTATTAACCTTTATGGTAAAAATTATCGTAGACACTAATATACAGACTTTTTTATTCTCATAAAACACTAAAATACAGTTTCTCCTTATAAATCCAACTTCATGTCAAGCCGTAGAAGACAATCTAACTTGTTTTGTAGTGCATAATTTAAATGAAGTTTAGTAGGTGTTTGTGCAGGGCAAAAATGAAATGAATTCATTTCCCAGGGCAATGTTGTTTGTATACGATGAAATTCATTTCTGTCGGATCCCGTAACAATGTTCACACAATGTGCAGGAACGGAAATGAAATCCACGTTTCACCCCGTGGATTTCATTTCCGCATGTAGGTCTCGCCCCTAACACGCGATGCCGCTCTCGCGCCCGCCCTACGACCTCAAGAACCTTCCGCACGTAGGTGTCGCCCCCCTCATCGATCTCTCTTATGCGACGTCGAGCCGCACCCCTTCCCCCCCTATCGATCTCTCCTACACAAAGTCGGGTGTCGCACCGCTTCCCCCCCGCCAATCTCCCCTTCCCCCCTTCCATGAAGTCGGGGTGCACCCCTCGCACCGCTGATCTCCCCTTCCCCCCTTCCGCACCGCTGATCCCCCCGCAAAGTCGTCGTCGCATAGCCGATCGCCCGTCTCCACGAACCCTCACCGCCACACTACCGATTGCCCCTCTCGCCCCTGCCACTAATCACCCGTCTGCACCCCGTGCAAAGGTTTGCATCCCCTTAACCCTAAGAAATTTCCCAAATTTCACAATGCATGAATACATTTACCAATGCATGCTTGAATACATTTATGTTTGCATTAATTTTAGTAAACTGAAATATTTTTTATGTTTGTAATGTTTGGTATTTATAGAGTATATTTTAGTAAATTGAAGTATTTTTAGTAAATTGAAGTATTTTTTATGTTTGTAATATTTGGTATTTTGTGTATATTTTTAATGTTTGCATTAATTTTAGTAAACTGAAATATTTTTTATGTTTGTAATGTTTGGTATTTATAGAGTATATTTTAGTAAACTGAAGTATTTTTTATGTTTGTAATGTTTAGTATTTTTTATGTTTACATTAATTTTAGTAAACTAAAATATTTTTTATATTTGTAATGTTTGGTATTTACAGAGTATATTTTAGTAAACTAAAGTATTTGCATTGATATTTGTCTAAATAAATTTTTTAGAGTATATTTGCATTGATCTTATCTTATTTTTTAGTGAATGACATCAGTTCAAAAAAAAAAAACTAGTGGAAGGAGTTATTTCAGTTGAAGTGTAAAACAACAGGAGATAATTCTAGAGTTAATATGTGAGGCAATAAAAAAGAGAAATGGGAAAACACCTAATGGAAAAATTAAATCTAAAACATGGGCTGAAATGATCAAGATGTACAATGAAAAAAGTGAACTAAATATTCAAAAAAAATATATAGAAAATAGAATGAAAACATAGAGAACAATGTATAAGGTATATACGAAAATAGGTCAGCAAAGTGGATTTGGATGGGACATTGTGCATGGTCATGCAGAAGTCCTTCAGGAAGTGTGGAATTCATTTGTTGAGGTTAGAAATAGTTTTGTTTTAAACTTTCTTGTATAACACATATAATTAAAATATTGATTATACTTTTATTTTTGTAGCAACATCCTAAGTGTGCACCTTATGCTGAAAAGCCATGTTTAATATATGATCATCTTCAGACAATTTTCGAAAGCAACACAGCTACTAGATCTAGTAGTGTACATGTGGGTGACTTTCAAGGTTGTGTAAATTTAAATGATAATCACGTAGACACATACAATTCATGTAGTTATGTTCCTATGACTGATGAACTTGAAGTGGAAGGTACTTCCCCAACCATAGAAGTCAATGATTCATTGAAAAAGGGAAAGTAGTCTAGACCTCATGCAAAACAACATGAGTCTTTGGTCAAAGCAGTTGAAAATGTTAGTACATTAATTGTTAAATTAGTTGATAATGAAAATGCAGATGCACAAGGAATTCTTAGTGTTATGACTCGTATTGTAGATGTTGAAGAAAAGAAATTGAAAATGGTGGACAATTACAAATCTGAATATACAACTTGCATGAATATTGTATTTTTACTTCCAAATCTTAGTGAACAACAAATATTTATAGCTATTAACCTTTTTGAGAATAAGTAAATTGATATAAGCAGAAAAAAGTTTCATATAAATGGAACTCAAGCAGTAGGGAAGGAAATAACTTGCCTCTAGCTAATAAATTGGATCAATGTTGACATCCAAGATTTTAAAAAGATAAATTGGCTTGGAATGTAATCTCAAGCAATAGCCTCCTAACTTGGGTTAAATCAGCTAAAGCTTGCTGCTTGCTGCACAATAAATGGATGTATTGGTGTTTTGCAAAATAGAACAAGTAGAAATATTTCTTCAACACAAGAGATAAAACAAGTGGTTTAAGATGGTTAATATATTTTCCAGATTTGAATTCAAAATGCAAAATCCATCCTATTATGGGGAAGTATCTGGAGTGGTAATACCCCTCTAAAATTTATCAACCAATACCCAAGAAATAAGAAACTACCTCTTCAAAAGAGTATTACGTTATATAGACACGATAGGGAAAATATTCTTCTTTCTTCTACACATCTAACCCCTCTTTCCACTCACATGTGCTGGATCGATTTTTGTAAGGATTGAATTTAGTGGAAGAGAAACATGTCATGAAGTGGACTCTTACTGTCAATGGCAAATTTGGTGTGCGTATGTTGCTACTACAAATCAATCAATAATTAAGAATTAAGAGTCCATTTGTGTTTATCAAAAATTCGGGAAACATAAAAGAAAAAGGAAAAAGATTGTCAAACTTTTAGGAAACATAAAAGTAAAAAGAAAAGGAAAATCAAGAAACGAAATTTTTTTTGAGCACAAGTAACAGAAATTTCAAAAAATTTGTAAAACTCCGTCTTCTTTAACACAAGTCATTGATGTAGAAGGAGAATCAAGACAAAGGGAGATCTGTGGCATTAAAAGAAGGGAGAAACGCAAAAAAGAGAAGAAATAGAAAAAAAGGGTTGAGAGAACAAGAGAAACAACATCAAAAAAAAAAATGTAGGAGGGAGATTGAGAGAAAGGGAGATCAGCAACGTTGGGAGGAAAAAATGCAAAAAAGGGAAGGGATTGGGAGAAGAGGAGAAGCGACATCATGAGAAAGGGAGAAGCGGCATTGGGAGAAAGGGAGAAAAGCGTTGTCAATTACAAAAAGGGTGATTTATAGTCAAGGATACTTTAGACAACATCGAAAAAAAAAAAGATGCTTGCGACAATGTCAAGAGATGTTTGATGCAATGACAAAGAATCTCGTGAAGTCAAGGGAGACAAGTCGAGGATAATATTTCCAATAGGTCAACGATTTTTCTTGTCCTAGAAGGTGGGAAATGTTGAAAAAATAGTTTATATATTTGGACGAAAATTCTGATTTTTTTTTAAAAAAAATTTCCATCTAGAAACCCTAAACCCTAACAAATGGTCCAAAATTTTGAATTTTTTTTTGGATTTTTTCCACAATTTTTTAGGAAACACAAACCCCCCTAAGTTACTCTCTTCGTAAATTTATTTGAAAATCAGGGTACTTGCAAAAGTCAAAATCATTGGTATGAATCTTTGCCATGCAAAATAATAATGGTTAGGGACACAAATATGTCATATTTATGATTATTGTTAACATTTGCCTTTCAACCCAATGACATTTTAATCTAGGCCGTTGATAAGTTTTGTATTTAAAGACAAGTTATGTAATGAATAAAATTTTCTTTGCTCTTTTCCACTACCATTGCATAGTTACCACCCTTTCCTCCACCTTTTCCCTTGTCGCACCCTAACCGATTTGAATGATAATAAGAACTAGTTGACAATGTTGTCTTCTACCCTTTTGATAGTCATAAATCCAACATGGTATCAAAAGAGGCTTGTAGGACTTGATTTGTGTTCCTATAGCGTTTGATGACCTCTTGACCACTGACCATCTTCAACCCCTCTTTATCAACCACACTATTTTACAATTGATCAAACTCAACCTTTAATCAATCAACTTCAACCCTTCATCAACGACATTCTACCATCTTTAACTGGTCGTTCTCCTTTGACATTTGATCGATCGACATCAAATCCTTCAACAACCCTATTTAGAGCTTTGTTGGTTGATGGACATCACTCCTCATCCTTTGATCAAAGCTTTTGGGTGACAACCATCACAACCTTCAACCCCTATTCCCCTGTAGCTTCACCATTCTTGTTCAACCATTGAATGCTGCCCCTTCCTTTATTCTAAGTGTTTTAGGTGATTTCATTCCTTTACTTGCCTTTGCGTCATGTCAAATATTATTGAAGAAGTTTCTTTTGAAAGCACTGCTAAATCTATGAGATTTCACTACAATCACGTTAACCCCACCAATAACTCTAGTGTGTCTCTTGTTTCTCAACCTCTAAATACTAAAAATTACCACTCATGAAGTAGATTCATGAAGATGGCTTTTAAAATGAAAATAAACTAATTTTTGTTGAAGGAGATTTGAATTAAAGTTCCAAACCATATGAAAAATTCTGAAGAACATAAAACTTAGAAGGCTTGTAACAATATTGTCTTAAGTTGGATTGTCAATTCTATGCAACTAGTTCTTATCAACATCGTAATATATCATAACAATGCTAAGAACTTATGGGCCAATCTCAGAGACAGATATTCTCAATGCAATAAATTGACCTAGAATTTACAAAATTAGATTGGACATTAACAACTTGAGGCAAAAGGGGCTTAATGTCATAGGTTATTTCACCGAAATCAAGGGTCATTGGAATGAATTATCATCTATGATAGAGAATTATAATTGCACTTGTAGAGGCTTGAAATGGTATCAAAAAGAGAAAGAAGAAAGACTCCTTTGATTCCTTTGGTTTCTTATAGGCCTCAACGAAGATTTCAACAATATAAGAAGACAAATCATATCTATGAATCCTTTTTCCCTGGTTAACAAAGTTTTTGAATCCTCTTTATCCAAAACTCCTTGAGAATTATCACACTATGTTAAGGGACAAAATCAAGTCACAAACATTCTCATGAAATCTCTTTATTTTCCTACTTTTAAGAACTTGATGTCCGATGTTTGCGATATTTACAAACATCTCCAACTTGAAGCAGGAGTGTTAACATTAACCTTTCTACCTAGTGATAGTTTTAATCTGGGTCATTGATAAGTTTTGCATTTAAAGACAAGTCATGCAATGAATAATAATCTTTTTGTTCTTCCACACTACCGCTGCATAGCCACCACCATCTCCTCTACCTTTTCCCTTGTCATCATGCCCTAACTAGTTCAAACGACAATGAGAGTTCATTGATGACGTCATCTTTCACCCTTTTAACAGTGTACAGTTATTACCCCATTGAAACTACTTTACATCTACTATTCTATTCTATTCCTTCATCAACAATATGAACACCTTCTTAATGAAGAACATTTATATCTTTATGAGGAAAATATGAACAATATTTTACAAGAAAATGCTTGCAGGTTTTCTATTAATTGTGTGGAGTGGCATTCAATCATGCTAGCCTTAGTGTTGTTAATCTGGAATAATAGGAATAAGATAATTTTTAGAATAAAATTCAGAATATCACCTAAGTATTCCTTGGAATTTCTAATTTTGTTAGATCTTCTGACCTTTGGACAGTAAAAGGATTCAGGAACATTAATAATAATATTTGTACCATTCAGAATGCTTGGATATCAATGCACAGCGAATAGGAGCATGAGCATGTTGGTCAGGTTAACGTTGGGAATGCTGATTTGGCTGTGGCATGACGAAGAAATGTATCAATCCCCAAGCAACAGGATCAATCTAGCTACTCACTGGTAATGCGCTGAAAAAGAAAAATACCAATCATTAACAGGGCATTGGGGATTGCTGCAGTATTTTCTGCTTTTGTTGATGAATCACCATCTGTTTGGCATTTCGGCCATCTGACTCTATAACAGGGCATTTGGGCATTGTTTTTTTTTTAATATTTTACTCGTATGACGTCAAAAAATACTCATTTATTTGTATGTCGTCTGAAATTCAAGTAGTTTAAGCAATAATTCATTTTGAAATTCAGAATAGTTAAATAATAATTTAATAAGATTTAAGGTACTGATATGATAATTATTCTAAAATCTATAATGGGATGTAAGTACTTAGTCACATCCCTGCTTTCTGCTTTTATTCCCTTTGGATTGGACATGCTGAATTTAAACACTAACGAAAGAATAAAAACGATGTTGCCAAGGAAGGAGCCAGATCAAGAGAAGAATCAGGTATATATCAATGACATTAAGAAAGAAGTAGATGGGCCATAGTGTACTCATGGTTGAGTTGGTTACCATGACGATCACGACAAGAGTATATGAGAAAGGTATATAAGTACTAGGATGGCATAATTAGGGTATCTGAGCAAAACGCCCTTCATGTTGTGAAGCTATTTCAATGGCTAAACTTTCTGATTTGGTAACATCCCGTTAATTTCCTGGTGTAATGACAGGAAAGGAATTGATAGCATTTATTGCAAACTTGATTGGAAATTCGTAAATACTGATTGGATTTTGCAAAATGATGGTTGTTCCACTAATTATTTGCTCAATTCACAGTTCAATGGTAGTTGGTCATCGACTAACCAATAAAATGGGCCCCCACAGCATTCAAATTTAAAAAATATCTAGATCACTCATACCAACTTTAAGCATTTTGTTCAAGACAATTGGATTGGCAGATATCGGCAATGCCATGAATAACGTTAATTTGTATCAAGCTTTGTAAACTAAAGAAATTAATTTGGAGCAGTGGAACATAACAGTTTTTGGGGATATTGAGAATAATATCAAATGCCTACAAAATGACCTAGAAGAGATGGAGAAGAAAGCTCAATAGGATGGTAGGGATGAGGATCTGCATGTATGGTGTATGTAATTATACTAAAGTGTGTCAAAATCTTTTATTATCCGAATCTCCACTCTAAGCATTTTATAAACACAAGTTCAGAGTTAAATGGCTTGAAGATGTGATGGAAACACCAAGTTTATTTTCATGACATGGCTAATTTGAAACAAGAAAATTGGTAGTTTGGATGCCATCCTACTGAATAAGTATAATAATAATTCCAGTCAAACGCAGTAGTATGGAAAAAGTTTTCTCAAAAATCTTCTTGCAAAATAAACCATTATGGATCCTCAGGAGCCTTTGGACGTTACTCCAAAGCTGTTTGCAAACATTGGTAATGCTGGCTTGGTTGTTTCTGGTGATGATGAAATTATTGAAGCAGTATTTTCTATCGATGAATAGAGTACATTTGGTCTTGACAGATTGACTAATGAATTTTTAAAGGTGTTGGGATGTTATTGGAGAGGATGTTATTTGCTACCACTTTTGTATTACACCACCAAAGAATTACCCAGATCCTATAGAGGAACGTTCATTGCCCTTAAAACAAGAATAAACCAAAATTGAAGGTTTTAAGGACTTGAGACCCACTGAGTTTGTGTAATGTGCTGACAATATTCCTGGGTAAAATCCGACCTAGAATATATCTACTGAGCAAGGTGCATTCGTGAAATGTAGATTAATATCTAAAATTAAATATTGGATAAACTCAGACGAAGATAGAAGCCAAATCCAAACATTATTTTTAGTTGGTCTGTAGCAGACATCTTAGTGAGTCAATTGCAACATCATATAGCCCACTGATTCAACATATATAAATCCAAACGTCAAGTCTTCCTAACAAAGGAAAAGATCACAATCAAACCTAACGGAGGAGGTGGTTGACAAGAAAATAGAAAGAATAATGTGCATGTGATTCATCTAGAGAAGTTAGCAAATGCCATCATCACATCCAACCCTAACAACTGGTGTGGGAGTGTAGGCTATACAGATCTTAACAAGCACTATTTGGAGGGCAGTTTTTCCTTAAAAAACATTGATCAGTTGGTGGTTGGCAAGTTTTTAAATTTCATGGATGTTTAAAGGCTATAACAAGATTAGGATGCACCTATAGACGATTAGAAAATAGCCTTCACTACATATAAGAACATATACCATTACAAGTTCATACCCTTTTGTAAAAGCACGCTGGAACTACATGCCAACGTCTGGTATAGAAGATGTTAATTAAGTTGATATTCTTGAAACTGAGATGTTAAACCAAAAGATCACCAATTTTGGTTCAAATTGATTCTACCAGTTGTTTATGTACAATATATACGAGAGAGTAGAGAAAAAAGTTATTAGCCTAATGAGTAAATTTTTTGTAAGTTTTTTCTATCTAGCATATATATACATCATAATAAAATTACAAAGTTATATACAAGGAAACAGCAAAGATACGTAATACATACAAAGCTTCAATGAAAAGTTGGACTTCCAATTATCTTTAATAAACAATAAAATATCCTACTTACCATGCATATTAGTTACTTTTAATTTACAATGAAAAATCATTTAATTTATGATAAACCAGTAAAATTAGTCAACCTGGGATAATTTATGTTTGGTTCATCCTTAAAGCGAGAGACAAGCAGATCATTGATCAGGTAGGTTCTTTAAAGTAATTAAACTTTTCTATTCCCACAAGTTGTAACTTAATTTATCAATTTAGGAACAATTAAAATATAAAGGATCAAGCAATCTAGCACACGCAAGAAAAGGAAAATTTACTGTCACACAAAGTTAATTATTAAAAAATTCTGTAATACCTATATTTTGTCTAAAAGAATAACAACCATCCATGTTTTTAAATGGATGCTGAAGATTGAAAGGTTTTGGCACCATCGTAGGTACTATATATAAATGCACCTTTTTTTATTATTATATATAGAGAGAGAGAGAAATTTTTAGCATGTACATACATGAAAAATATGTAATCAGTAAACGTATTCTAAAAATCATGAGGAGACTTTTAGCAGTTTTACCGTAAATGTTAGTACATAATTTAATCGTTTATGAGAGACAGACAATTGCCCCAGCAGCACCTGGAGGATCAGTTATGTGACCGTAGGGTAGGTGGTAGACGTACCTTAATTAATTAAAGACCACGCCAGACGGAAGCAGTCACATGGCCTGCCCGCCTGGGAAGCTCGGCCACGTTCCCACTGCACTTCACCTGAGGAGCAGATGGGAGACATGGACGGCTGCCTCCGGAACCAGCCGGCCACAGACATCAATGGTGGACAAGCCGGCCACCACTCCCGTCGACGGCTCCTGGTCCTGGGGGTCCAATCTCCTTAACTGAGCGGCAAACAAGAGGTGGTGGAGCAGAACGTGGCGTCCCCAGACCTCACTGTCCCTTCCCCCACATGTTCACACACACATATATAGACTTCGTTTGGAAAGTACTTTTTCGAAGTTGAACTTTAACTTTACATAAATTTTCATGTATCATTATTATCGTATAAATTTTAATATATAAATTTTTATGACACTAATTATCATACAACTTCAATACCTTTTATTTGACTACCTTGACTTCAACTCTATCCAATTCTTGAAACTGACTAAAACTCTTTGCAAACATACCCATATATATACACACTATACCCAAGGCCCCAACTTCATAATCACACAGAATTGAAAACTAATATAACTAATTAAGAAAGCTTCAATCAATTCATCATCCATTAAATCATCCATGGAGGAGGAGAAAGACAGACACTAGCTTGCTCCATTATGCCAGACATTAATGGTGATAAGCATGCATGCATCCTGCCCATCTTCGATCAAAGAATCATCCATCAAACTACTCGATCACATCATGGATTAGTCTCGATGCAACCCAACCCATCTAATCCATGATTAATTTGTTCAGCTCCCTGCGGGGTTGAGGTGGCATGCATGTGATCCATCCAGCCCAACCGGCCACCCACGGTGGTTCAGTTAATTCGGTTGATCATAAAATAAAAGAACATTCTCGGAGCTCCGGCCGAGGCATCCGATTACTGCACAAGAAACCCGCCGCGGCCATGTTACCCCCCACATGCGCTCTCTGCGGCGTGGGCAATGGGCATGTCGGATGCAGACCAAGTTAGAACGGAGTTCACGTTTCTCGTCACGCATTCGCACGTGCCGGGCGCGCGCGCTACACGACGCAGGTGCGGTTGATAACGACGGCAGCAGGTGGTGGGGTGGGGCGGCCGCCCATGTGCCCCGGACATGGACTGCATGTGATTTTGTACATTCCCATGCAGCAACACATCCCTTATCACTCTTTTTTTTAAAAAATAAGATATCTAAACATTATCATCATTTATTTTTTTAAAAAAAATTACCTTTCTCACTCTACTTACATTAACTTTTTTAAAAGATTTTTTTGCTTTAAAATTTAATATTATTTTTATGTATTTTTTAAATTTAATATTTCACTACGTGTTTTTAACCATATTTTCAACTAATTCAAATCCACGACAAAAAATTTCTTCAAAAAAAATGTATTACAAAGGTATCCATCAACAATCACCAAAAGTGTAACTTAGCCATGATTTTTATTTTTTAAGTATATTTAAGATAATATTCTAATTCAAAAGATGTACAAGCTATTTACAACTTAGTTTTTAAAAAAAATCTATGTTTCTAAGTTATGTTCTCTTTTCTAAAATTAATCCTTTGGAAGATCAATTAGATCTTCTATTGTTAATCTACCTTTTCTATAAAAAAATTATTTGATAATTAATGATTACTTTAATCAACATATGAAAACAAACCAGTATTCTCTTAAAAAAACCGAAAAGTTCAACCTTATCTCATTCAGAGTTCTTAGGGTTTAAAAACAATTATTTAAAAAAAAAAAAAAATTGACGCATAGAAATAAGTTAGCATATGAATAACAAATTTTGGTAACAGTAATTAAAACACACTGGTGTATTTTCATAAGTTTCTAGCTGAAATAATCGTTACTAAAGGACTCTATGTAAGGTAAACTAAGTATCAACTCAAGTGCCACCCATTTCTTAAAATCTAGTTAAAGAGCATGAATGAATAGAACACCATTATTACCACAAAATCTGTTCAATGCATGCACTTTAATTTGACCGTATATGTTTTAGATACATAAATACATGGGTGTTAATTGGAGATAATAATTACATGCAAAAAAATTTGACCAAACTTGGATATATATACTTGATATATATATAGACATTAAAATAGGCAGTGATTCCTCAATACGTCAGATAACAACTATTTCTTTCCATCCATGTATAATGTAGGAGGGAAAGTTTAAGCTTTGCTTTTATTCTTCAATGATTGATCAAGATTCCATTGTTGGCATATATAAATCCCACACGAGAAAAACAACACCACAAACTCGAAATGATACTCCTATTTTTTCATTATCAATTAATTTTGAGATGAATTTTAACATGATATCAGACTTACGTTTGCATATATCACACTTGTAATGAAACTGAAAAAAAGAAGCAGCACAAGTGCACGAGAATATTTGAATATATAATCTTACATCAAAGAACAGTGTGATGAACCTAGATTTGATAATATGTTGCCTTCTTAATTTCTCTCTTTTCAGTCTACAAGTGTATGCCTTATAGATGATTTATGTGAATTTGAATATGATATCATCATGTTAAGATTCATTTTAAAATCAATCAGCAATGAAAGATCATATGTTCCAACATCCACTTCTCTGTATTTTTTATATTCCCATACATTATCAAAAAATTTGATGATTCCGTCTCTTTCACACACAAGGGACATGTACGTTGACGCGCATGTGCTTAATCGAGACCGAAGAAGGATCAACAGGCAAAACAAACACATGGAAAGAGTAATGGAAGAGGAACATGAACTAATCGATTTACCAATACACGCTTAAAAATAATAATGGATTAGCTAGGAAGAAGGAAACTTGCTGCTTGATCGAGATCATGGTTTTACTTAATTTAATTTGCTTCCAACCCAAACTGAATCCTGCAATGTTTGATTTTTATTTTTATTTTTATTTAATAACATGCAAGGTACAGTGTTTTTGTTTGGGTTCAAATCTAACAAACTAAAAAAGACTGACTCCTGGCCACTGATTAACAAATGAGCAATGATTATTGAAAAGAATAACAAGTGATTAAAAGTCACCCTAATGCGCATCGATTTGGGGGACGTACCTGCAGATCAATTAGAAATGTTTCGTTGCTCAGGGAATGCAGAACGCCCGGGCATCCGGACCTCGGCCCTCCACCGGTTCTTCTCTCCTAGACTCCTCTCCGAAACGCATTCGCCGCATGCGACGGGTGCCGTGCCGCCACAAAACACAAACGCGCGTCTTGCAGCAGTCCATGATTAACTATGTATTAAATTATTTCGTATTCTTAAATCCAAGAATCCGATCCACACCCGCCCCCGCCCCCGCCCAGATTAAAACCACGGCGGCGGTTCGGGCAGCCCCGACATCTGCGGTTGGGCGTTAGCGAATATCTCCAATCCCTAACTGACTGACCTCAGCTTATCGTATAGAAAATAATAATAATAACTAACCAATCAGTCCTCCGCAAAAACTCTTACATTTAAATATGTATGTATAAAATAAAAAAATTACAGACCATTAATTATTACCATAGGATCGGTTTGCTTACGTAAAAAAAGAAAAAAAAAAGAATGTTAAGAAATAAATCTACCAGTATTAGATTTATTTTTGTTCATTGGAAATATTTATTGACTTTCTAAGCGTACAAGTAACTTTTAAAAATTCTAACTTAAAATTAATTGAGAGTAAGTGATAGGCCCTACATCAAAACTCCAGATTCTTTTTGTCTTTACGTTCACTTGTAACTTTTTTATATTTTACTTGCTTAAAAAGTGGTTCATGCTTATCAACGTACAAGTTCAATTCAAGAAGAATCGGCAGATAAATGACAAATCCTATTCCTATGCAACAAAAAGTCATTTTTTGGATATTATTGCCTTTATTAAGATATTTCTAGTTTTGAATTGGAAATCGAGATTTAGGATATCACATTAAAGGTCAACACATACGTTCAAATTTTATTTATTCTAAAGTCTTGCCTCGATACCAACACAAAGGTAGGTTGATTCCATTGAAGGAGGAGGGTTGCAGGTTGCGAGCGACGGTTATTTCCACAATGAACCCTGAGAGGCTTGAGGTGTCACCACGCTCGGGAAATTAGACGATTACAGCAGGGGTCAGTTGATTGCAACTGAAAAGGTATCGGGCGGCCGGGGTCGGCTCCGATGGCCGTCAAGTGGACGGGACGGTTACGTGGTTGGGGCCCTTTCAAGGGTTCCCCACAACATGGGCACTTGCGAGCAAGCAGCTCAGCTCGCTGTGCAAGACCAAGCTGCAAGCAACGCGCAGATCATCCTATATATCATCACCCCATACTTGATCAACCATAAAAGGGTGGCCTCCCATCAAAAACCCAATCATCCACCACAACAGCCGCAAAAGTCTTCACTCTTCTTCCTTCTTCCAACACCATCTCGCTCTCTCACCCACTCTTCCTCGCGGGCGGGTATCATCACCTGAGCAAGCATGCCCAGGATGCAGAGGTACAGGGGTGTTAGGCAAAGGCACTGGGGCTCCTGGGTCTCCGAAATCAGACACCCACAACTGTAACAACAACAGGCCACCCACCCAAACCTGCTTAATCCATCCTCCTCCACTCCTTGACTGACGCGACCCTGTCGTTTCTGTGTTGTCGCAGGAAGACGAGAGTGTGGTTGGGGACCTTCGAGACGGCGGAGGACGCGGCCCGAGCCTACGACGACGCGGCCCGATGGATGTGCGGCCCGGCGGCGAAGACCAACTTCCCCTACAACCCCGAAGCCTCCACGGTCCCGTCCCCCACCCTGCTCGCCAAGCTCGAGAGGTGCTGCGCCGCCTCCACCTCTCCCCTCGCGCCTGCCGCCAAGAAGGGCACTCCGGAGGAGGCCACCCCGTTGGACGACGACTACATCGAGCAGATGATCGAAGAGATGAGGTACTACGGCTCCGTCGAGATCTGCCCTTCCACCGCTCTCTAGCACCTCACCACCAGTCGTCGTCCTTTTAGGAAATCGTGGGGTTCCTTGTCGTGTTGTGTATATCGATCAGACCGGAGTTAACGACCGAGATGGAGCCCGTCGTGTGGTTCTCCGGAATCGTCAACTTTTCTGGGTCTGTGTCTGTTCCTCTCTGTCCTGCATTAACCTCTCAGATTTCTTCCCTTCAATTTATTCGCCACTCTGATATGTCAACGTAGCATTTCATCAAGGGTACGTGCTTTAATGACACCTCAATTTCCTAACCTCTCGGCTTCGAACCATCTTCATCGAAGAATAGAGACATCTGCAGATGGCACAGACGCGCACGGTTCTTCCACCAGAAAAACCAGTCGTTTTGTGACAGAAATGCATTTTATAAGCACACCAATGCTTCTCAAAATACAGAGAGTAGGACAAAACTTACAATAAATCAGTAATCATTTTTAAAATAGCATACCATAACGTCAAATTTAAACAATAAATGTACGTATTAATGGGCTAGCCACACGTATTATGCTCAAGTCAACAACGAGGGAAAAACTTCAAAATCTTTCTTTTTTGTTGCTAAACTTTTCTTTTCGGCACTAATGAGCGAATGCAGGGGCTCTGGTGGAGGGGTTGAGAAGAAGGAACCTCTTGGATTCCCAAATATTTCCATGTATTATGTAATAAATATTATAAAACATTCACATTATCTATGAGGAGAGAGAAAATACTTCATTCCATTGGAAGGAACAACTAAACTTTGACTCATTGAAGATGAACTTATTGGTTATTTTTGTAAGGTGTAGTCTTATCATGAATTTAATAATCATTTAACCGACATAAGTACATTAGCACAAAAATGGTTGAAATGCAAAAGGATGTTTTGTATCCTTCAATTTATTTATATAACAATTCTTTCGATATCGTTTGAAGATGCTTATTTACAATGAATATTGTCAAAACTCGGAATCACATAGAAGATTATTAGATGAACAACAATTTCATACTTGTGTATTTGATAATACCAATTCATCGTTGGTCTTTTGCGAGCTCCACACCATCCCCGACGTGGGTCTCCACTATCAATCTTCCAAGCGCAATGCCTCCTGCCGTCTAACCAAACCAGTACCAACGTTTCCCAATCTCATGGATTTCAATAGCGATAAGAAACTTGTAATATGATTCAAAAAATAATTTTCAAGTCAAATTATATAGTTCAGTAGTTTAGTACTAAAAATTTCTGTATGATTGCCAAAAAATTATGATAGTTTAACCAGTGATGATCGCAAACATATTTATATGATGACTACAATAAATTTCTACGATGACGTAGTTTTGATTACAGTTCAAAAAAAAAGCATTACAGTTTAATGGTTGTGAAAAAAACTCTCCATTTGAAAAAGAAAAAAAAACCACTCCACTTGAATGACTTGGTTGATCTTCCTTTTTCATGTCATGTTTAGAGATTAAATAATACGTAGAACCTCTTCTTTTATCCGCACCTGGTTTTATTTAATTGACCGTTTATGTTTTGATTTTAAAATTAAATGCACAGCCATTTAAAACAGAATGTTTTTGAGCAATTGAAGGATAATTTGCAAAAGAATAAAGGGTATTTTGGGTGTTTAACTAATATGGCCGGGGTTTGATGGGCAGGGATGAGGGCTTGTTTTAACATAATAAATATTTGTCTATACATCTTTATTGTTTTACCTTCACATACTTCATGATACCATCACTAAACCCCCACAGATGATAGGTAATTGCAAATAAAGTAGTTGTGTGTTGTATTTTATAATAATTGCTAAACACCAAATTAAATGATTGTGAATTTATAACATCTTGCATGTTTTAAATGGGAGCTGCGGCCAACAGTGAGGGCAACATGGTTAAGCATCAGCCATCACAGATACTTGATCCAATCTTCACCAAATTTTGTGCTGTATGGAGACACTTTGATTATTTGCTTTGTAGATGTTGATTTATATCGATATTCCTATTTATGAACTAAACCGTGTTTTTGATATTATTTTGGATGGTGTATGAATTTTATTGCTCATGAATGTCATTTATGAAATGATATTTGTGTATAAATATTGGTGCTTATTGTGTATGAATGATAAATGTATTACATTTTGGATAGTTGGTAATTATCTCATAATATTTAGTATCAGGAATATTCTAGAGATAACCCACATGTGGATAATTGCTATTCATAACCTAAAAGCCTTTTCACTATTTCCTAGTGTATCTCCATCCCTTGTCTTTGATGGCTATGATGGCTTTTGTAATTTTCATGACCTTGACAACTATGATGATTCTGGCTATTTTGGCGAATCTAATGATTTGAAACAAAAATAAATCCAACATTGTTCCATAAACTGACTAATAATCAGACTGATTATAACCACCCTCAAATGATTTATAGCCATACAGATTATGGATACTCGTTCTCTTCACTGACTATGCTAAGTTCACATCTTCCATATCAATCAATAGTTCTTTTCTTTTCTTTTGTAATAATAAGGATAGTGTCTAGGTTGTGCTCTTGCACCATGATCATCCTCCTGTGTAATATGTGTGAAATATCACCTTTCATTGAAGGAACTTAACAACCTTTGTTCTTTTTGACCATTTTGTCAACTAGATTGTTGCCCATCATTAATATCATCATCGTCGTCATCATCATCACTATCGCCACCTCATCTTAATGTTCTCCCACTAAATATTCCAATGAGCTCATATAATGCTCTACATTTACGCCTATTACTTCAATAATCTTTTCACTTTAACCACTAATACCTATTTCATCTAAAACGAGAATCCAGGTCACTTATGTTAAATATATTGATAGACCATTTGAAGCTTTATAAATATATTGATAAATATTATATTTTTGTCGTAATAAATTTATTTGAAGCATTTAAAATTTTGATGGACCACAAATTGATAAAGACAATAGCCCAAATAAATATATTGTATTTGTAAAGTATGTCTTTCATTATTTTGAATTTATTTACACGATGATTAATTTATTCTTGAATAAGTAGTCATTTATATAAAATTATTTTTATTGCATATCTTCAACAAAGTAACAGATTTACTTCTTATAACAGATGATAATAATAAATAAGATGCTCATCTTTATTTTAATATTTCTATCCACAGAAACATGCTAAGCTTTATTGAAATATTTCTATCCACAAATAATGAAAATTTTAGTAGAAAAAAGTTAATGCAAACATTTTAAATGTTAGTGAAGGTTTAATATTTAGAAAGATCAATGACAATAATGTAACTTCTCAAAAACGTGTACGGTTAAAATTAAAATCTTTATATGCGACTAGCAAATAGGCTTTTGCTAAAAGCAAAAGCTTTCATGGTACTAAATATGCATTTATTCAAAGATGCATATACAATATGTCGGTTTATATATAATGGAATATGAAACGTGTAGATATATAAATGCATCTTGATGTATCTTATTTAAGAAAAAATTAAAGGAAGATGAAAGAATTATTAAAAATTATATTTTTTCTAATATTTCAGAAATATTTTCTTGCATTATGTGTTGTTGTCAAATGGAAATGGCAAAGGAAAGACGAGATATAGATGATGAAATAACAAAATGATAATTTCCTTCATCTTAATTTTAAGAAGGCATAGTGTCTAAGACATGGGGCAATTCCTCCATCTTTACTTATTAAATGAACTGTTAAAGAAATTCCTTCGTCTAAGTAGTAGTGCTAAATACTTTTTGATCTGTTTCTTGTCAAATCCTTCACCAATCCTTGTGTATGTAGATTAAATGCTAAATGGGAATCATTTTTTATGAAGATCAATTATAAAACCTGCATAAAGAATATAATTCATATTTACATTCTACATTCCACATTCGTTCAAATCACATTTCACTTTGCATTCAATATTTACATTTACATTCACATTTATAGAAATGAAAAAAAATTGGCATTAGCATTTGACATCCACATTTAGAAATTCAAATTCAAAAGTCACATTTCATTTACAATCCACATTCATAATAATAATAATAATAATTCGTTGATTTAATTACGATAAATTCATTGAAAAATTCATTAATTTACCACAAAGCACACAAGTCAACTAATATAATTGAAAATATAAAACATTCTCCAACTAGTCTAAACACATGATAAATTTAAAATTTTCATTTATACCTCGTGTTTCCTTATGCAACGAGACGAGCACGAGGTTTCATCATGTTCGTCGATCATGGATTTCACCTGGAAAGAACAAGATCTTAAAAGAATAATACTTTTAAGCCAAAAAAGATATTGATGAGGAAGCGTTTTTAAGATAGAAAAATCATACTGGCGGCCGAAAGTTCAGAAGTGACTGGAGTGGAGGGAGTGAAAGAGCAGAGGAGCTGCGCCCTCGGAATGCGCAAGAGTAGGGTAGCGGCACCTTCGGAATGCCCGACAGCTAAGAGAGGGGAGTCACGAATACGATGGAGAAGGAGGAGGAGGAAGAGGAGGGGGAGGGGTGCGGCGGCGTCAAACGCCTTCCAAATGTGGCGGCCGTCGTCGTGGGGCGCGTTCACGAAGAACGAGTGGCGGTGACGTCGTCGATGCACCACGGCAGGGGGAGAGTTTTCTACGGAGAGGGACCGAGGGAGAGCCGACGAAATGTCGGTTCTCTGATCGTCTCGTAGAGAATATATCTGTTATCGAAGTCGGTTTCGGTATCTAAAATTATTTTTAATATTATAATTATTATATAAATTTTAATATGTAAATTTTAATTATTTTAATTATTATTTAATTTAATTATAAAATTAACTTTAATTTTATCTAATATCAAAATTAATCTCAAATAAGACTTTAAATGTATTTCAAAATTTAACATTAATTATTAATTATATCAAAAAGTAAAAATAATTAAAGGATTAACATTTATTAATAATTTATCTATGCTTTTTTTTTTCTAAGGTAACCCCCGAATTTGAATCTTTTTGTCTCTAGCCTTATAAAATAGTTTTTATAAATTTTCCATGTTACATTAAACATGCTTGTGTAGTCTTATGCATGCATAAATAAATTTTATAAGATTTTTTAAATTTTTCATAACATACACAAATTTTTGTATTAAATTTCACTTTTCTTTATCTTTTTCCTTTTATAAATTTCATTTTCCTAAATTTCTAAAATACATAAACGAACCCTAAACCGTTATCAACTAACAATTATCCATATTTTTTATGAAAACATCTTTTTTAACAAGTCTTTATACATACGGTAATGTATATTTTTTTTAAAATTTAACCATGCTTGTAATTATCTTTTTACTCTTGCAAAAGGTGTAGGTATCAAGTTGTTTAATCATGTTTGATCCAAATAGAATGCTAAAATACTTTCAATGTCTTAGGTTGAAGGATCAAACATCTAATATTGACATGGTTACTAATCTTCATTCTTAAGTAAATGTAATTAATGGCAATGTGTAATTACGAGTAATTTTTTTTAATTCTGAAAGTTAAAAAGAACTGAAGTTATAATTAGTTTCACGAATAAAATTAAAATTTTATAGTAATTTAAGTAATAAAAATTTATACAAATAATGACGATATTAGAAGTAATTTTGAAATTTAAAAAAAAAAA
>JAMKPZ010002617.1:0-14494 GCA_024699675.1 Amphibolis antarctica
CGGCCTCCCATGTAACACCGTCTTTACAGCCAAGTGGCCATCGACGGGGGACGCCAAGTCCTGATCGATTTTGGGGGGAGCCACGCCGTCAGCCGCCGCCTCCTCAGAACCGGTCGGAGTCCGTTACCAAGGGAGTGCCAGCCGGATCGATCCCACCTCTGAAGCCGCGTCATCAGGAATCTCGAACAGCCCTGATGGAGTTTCGGCAAGACGGTGTTGCCAGTCCACGGTGGCCTTGCGATGCATCCAGCACCGCGAGCTTTGAAGGGGGGCCTCCGTTGAAGCCTCACCTTCCACTGGCACACGGGAGCTAGAGGACCCGGAGCTCCGTCGTCGTTCTCCCAACCACCAATGAGACATGGCCTCGATCGAAGTAGCGTCGCAGCCATTGCCAGTTAATTCAAAGAAAATGGCTAGGCGGGCTGACTCGGCGCGGTTTGGACAGGTGAGCTGCTCCGCCAGCATATGCTTTAAAGTCGTCGGTAAAAGATCGATAGATTGTCGTGCAGACCCAGAAACTGATTGGTAGACGTGCCCCATAACATTTTTTGTGCGAGGCATGTTAATTAAAGCTTGAGGGAAGAAGTTATGGAAAGATAGAAGAAAATCCAAACGAGAACTCAAGGAAGGAGTGACAACGAGAGGGAGGGATGAGGAAATCTCCAACGACCTCCCCTCTATTTATAGGGAAATAGGTCACCCAGATTACGCTTAGTTGGAAGTGGCAACCGGTTGAAAAACCAGTTGCACAAAAATCAAGAAAGCTGAAACGATTCCTGAAAACTTTGAAAAGGTACGGTCAAGGCACGGTAACCAAGAAAGTTGCACGGAAACCGGAAAAGATGAACGAAAATCGAGAAAAGTACAAAAGCAAGTGAGGCCCACGTCTAGTTGCCGCCTCTCGCAAGGCGGTTGCCGCCTGACCAACCGGTTAAAAGAGAAAATCACAAAGGTACGACGTGACCATTCACTACGTCCATTGCAATCATGTCACTGGCCGGTTGCCGCCTCCTGCTAGGCGGCAACCACGTGAATAGCCGGCTCGAATGTAAAATCACAAAGGTAAGACATGACCACTGTGACGGTGGCAGCTTTTGAAAAAACAACGTATCACATCCTCAGTCGGTTGCTGCCTCCCCTGAGGCGGCAACCATGTAACCAACCAGATGGAACGTAATGTCACAAAAAGTATGATGTGACTATTAACGACAACTTTCAGAAAAGAAACACGTGAACCCTTCACATCACATCCCGGTGGCTGGCTCCCACAAGGTGGTTGTCACGTAATCAGCCATTCAAGATCTAAGATGCGGGGAGATACAGCCCAACCTTCGGGCACGGTACGCAAAAACTTTCCCCCTCGTTACCCGGTCACCGGCACCCACAAGATGGCTGCCGTGCAACCAACTAGCTAGTGATATGGCATCCCCTGGTCAAGTGACTAGGGGAGTAAGCCCGATTCTATTTTCTGACCTACGATGGATAATTCACGAAAGCGTGAAATCACGCATGACTTACCGTCTACGCATGGAGGGTCATTCAACCCTAGGATGTCGGTTTCCTTCCTCAAAAGTCATACAACCTCGCCTAGGGAGGGGCATTCTATTGACCCCATGCTTAAATGGGGATGGAGCCAGCTTGCCAGCAAGCCGCTTCAAGGAAGCGGCACCCGGACCCCCAGAAACCCACATTTGGTGAAAAGTTGAGGGGATGGAGCCGGCTTGCTGCTTCAAGGAAGCGTCACCCGGACCCCTAAAAACCCACATTTGGTGAAAAGTTGGGGGGATGTAGCTGGCTTGCCGCTGGTAAGCCGCTTCAAGGAAGCGGCACCCGGACCCCCAAAAACCCACATTTGGTGAAAAGTTGGGGGGGTGGAGCCGGCTTGCCGCTCGCAAGCCGCTTCGAGGAAGCGGCACCTGGACCCCCAAAAACCCACATTTGGTGAAAAGTTGGGGGGATGGAGCCGGCAAGCCGCTTCAAGGAAGTGGCACCCGGACACCCAAAAAACCCACATTTGGTGAAATGGTGGGGGGATGTAGCCAGCTTGCCGTCAGCAAGCCGCTTCAAGGAAGCGGCATCGGATCCCAAAAACCCATATTTGGAGAAAATGGTGGGGGGACCAGCCGGCTTTCGCTTACCACGTAGCGGCCTCGGTTGGCTACCCAAGAAGGCAAGCCGAATCAGTCAGGGAAATACAACGGGATTTGATCACTGAAATCTCAAAAATTGATTATGCGAACCGTGTAATCAAGCTCGGAATCATGCCGCCTTCCATCTTCAGGTGCCCCCAAAGAAGGAAGGCAATCCCTTATAAAAGCAGCGGCCCCCCCTCAACCAAGGCAGGCTTGAATTTTCGGGGAGATGGCCGACACCCTTGGGAGAAACGATCGTCCACCGGTTCCGAAGGAGGAAAGCAGCTCGGGGCCCTGACGCCTTTTCGCCGGGCTAGAGCGAGGACTTCCGATCCGCGTCGATGACCCCCTACAGGTAAGTCCTTCCACCTTCATCGTTTTACGTATGTTATTACGATGCTTCATCGAGCCCCGACCACATAACACCTTTCCCGTGCAAGGGAATGGTCGGACGATGGACCCGGGTATCATTCCTTCGGAAAAACATCTGAAGGTACCGGTGGCCGCCCTCCTGGCTGGGTGAATCCACCCAGCCCGGTCGAGCTCAATTAACTCGTGACCCTTCTGTCGGGTCTTTTCACGTGGAAACTCCAAGTTTCCCAGCAGGCTTTAAGAATTTTTATCCGATCTCCACAGGTCCTTCTCGGGGTCCCGGAAAGATTTTCGGGATGACACCACCAGCAAGGATGCCGGCGGCGGCCATTCGGGTGTACGAACACGTACAACCCAATGGTGCCCGTATGTTTTTTCGGGAGATGTAAGTGTACTCTCCCGATGCCCCGGAAAAGTTTCCGGGATGACGCCACCGGCGAGGATGCCAACGGCGGCCGTTCGGGTGTATGAACACGTACAACCCAATGGTGCCCATTCATTTTTTCGGGAGACGTAAGTCTACTCTCCCGATGCCCCGGAAAAGTTTTTGGGATGACGCCACCGGCAAGGATGCCGGCGGCGGCCGTTTGGGTGTACGAACACGTACAACCCAATGGTGTCCATTTCCTTTCCAGGAGGCGTAAGCCTACCCTCTCGATACCCCGGAAAGATTTCTAGGATGACGCTGCTGGCAAGGAATCCGGCGGTGGCCGTTCGGGTGTACGAAACGTACAACCTGATGGTTTTCGTTTTCCCAGAAAATATAAGTCCTCTGTTAAATCCCATGCTTTTATAGACGTCAAGAGGAAAAGGGGTGGGGAAACAGCCAGCAAGCCGTCGGCTTGCCGGTCCAAGGAACCGGCCCCCGTTTCCCCAAAACCCCCATGGGTGCACATCAAGGGGGGAAACAGCCGGCAAGCCGCTCGCTGGCCGATTCAAGGAACCGGCCCTCGTTTCTCCAAAACCCCCATGGGTGTGCATGGACGGGGGGAAATAGCCGGCAAGCCGCCGGCTGGCTGGTTCAAGGAACCGGCCCCCGATTCCCCAAAACCCCCATGAGTGCGCTTGGAGGGGGGAAATAGCCGGCAAGCCACCGGCTGGCCGGTTCAAGGAACCGGCCCCCGTTTCCCCAAAGACCCCATGGGTGCGCATGGAGGGGGGAAATAGCCGGCTGGCCGGTTCAAGGAACCGGCCCCCATTTCCCCAAAGCCCCCATGGGTGCGCATGGAAGGGGGAAACAGTCGGCAGCCGGTTCAAGGAACCGGCCCCCGTTTCCCCAAAACCCCCCCCCCATGGTCGCAAATGGGTTGGAGAAGCAACTGACTAGTATGGAGAAGTGTCTTCGAAGGAATGATACTCGGGCACGTCCTCTGACCTTTCCGTTGCATGGGAAAGGCCTAGTATGGTCGGAGCTCGAAAAAAACGTCCTTAAATCACACGTAAAATGACGAGGAAGGAAGGGCTTACCTACAGGGAGTCATCTGCAGTGATCGGAAGTCCTCGCTCCAGTGTGGCAAGAGTGCGTTGGGGCTCCGAGCGGCTCTCCTTCTTCAGAACCTCCAACCGGCATCTTCTCCAAGGGGTGGAAAGCGTGCGTTCATGGGAGGGGGAAGCCCTCTTTTTATAAGGGGTCACCTTCCTTTTTTGGGGGGATCCAAAGATGGAACCTGGCGCATATCTTGGTTCAATCACGCGGTCCGCGTGATTGATAGATTGCGAGATTTAAGTGATTAAATCTCGTCATATCTTTCTAATTGATTCAGCTTACCTTTCTGGGTAGTTAACCGGTAGCTGCTACGTGGTAGGTGGATACTGGCCGGTTTCTATCCAGCCACCCCACAAAGGGGAGCATGTTGGCTTAGTTAGGGGTTTTGGGGAGCCGGCTTCCGGATTTTTGTACCGGTTTGCCAGCGACTGGCCGGGTGTCCCCCCGACCCATCTATTCAAATGTGGGATTTGGGGAGTTGGCTGTCAGATTTTATACCAGTTTGTCGACGGCTAGCCGGCTGTCTCCCCGATCCATCTGTTCAAATGTGGGTTTTGGGGAGCCAGTTGCCAGATTTTCGTATCGGGATGCCGGCGGCTGGCCGGCTGACCTCCTGATAAATCTATTTAAGCATGGGGTCAACAACAGTACTACAAATATCACAGATCTGCTAGCCACGCAACGGACCACTACCGGACGCTTAGACAGGCTATCCAACGTCTTATCAACTCGGGAACCATTAAGCTTCAACAGCCTCCCATATCTCCTGAGCCGAGCCAGTAGACTTTCCTGAATCATACGGGAAACTCTCGGGTGAACAATGTCTTCTTGGGTGCCCGAAGGTGGCATCCGCTTGAGGGCTTCCGGCATACGTAGCCGGTTTCTGCATGTCCAACCAGACGTGGACAAGGGACAAAGGGATCCCTCCCTTTAGCACGGTCGCTGGAAGCCAGGATCCCCTGGCTGAACCCGGTCAACCTCATCCATCTAGCCAACCACCTGTCGACACTCGAGGAACTCTAGCCATACTACTAGCAACTCCAGTCCTCCATCCTCATAGTTAACAGCCACCAGAGGAAGAAGAAGTCTTCACGACCTGCATCGCAATAGGTGCCATCCCCATCTTCAAGAAAACTCTTCGTCCGAGTGGCACCTGTGGCTGCTGCGTCAATGGAACCAGCTACCGTGCCAATGCAACCGACCGCCGGGACGACCATCTCTGCTCAACCCAAGGTGATTCTCTATTCACCCGCCGCCCCGGTCAGGGTGGTCATCCCTGCAGTGCCTCCCATCCCCAAGGCCTCAACAGCCAATTTTACTTCCCTGGCCAGCACTCCAACCGCGTCCTCCCTTGAGCAACGTAAGGGCAAAGAGGCTGTCGCCTCTCCAGCTCCCATCCCATTCTCACAACAGCCATCCACGTGTACGACTATAACAAGGTCTGGCCAGGTATATCAACCAAAGCCGTGCCATGGAGGGATCTCCATCCCAGGAGTGCCAGGCCAGACGTCGACCGGTAGCCATCCACCCGCTCCATCAGCTGCCGCCTCATCAACATCGGCCGCCCAGTCACTACCACCCCCAGACCTATCAATCCAGCTACAAGGGATACAGGCGGATATCTCACTGTGGGATCTACTCTGGTCCTCTACCGAGCATCGATAAACACTCCTCAAGGTGCTGCAGGTGGCAAAGGTGAACCAAGGTCTTGCTCCCAGAGCCATAGAAGTAATGGTGGCCATGGTGACAGTCCCCTCCTTCGTCTATTTCTCAGATTTAGACCACTCACCTGCCGGGACCGACCATAACCTATCCTTGTACATCCGGGTACAATACAAGGACCTCTGCATCCCCATGGTCATGATCGATGATGGGTCCAGGCTAAACTTGTGCCCGCTACAAGTCCTGCACAAGCTGGCTATCAAAGAACAAGACTTGCTCCCCATCGACCGGGTAATGAGAGGGTTCGACGGCACCCTTCATGAAGCCAAAGGTGTGGTTGTCCTTCCCCTCGTCATCGGACTAGCAGCCTTCGAGGTTCCTGTGCACGTGGTGGACATTCCCCCGAGCTACAATCTCATCTTGGGTCACCCATTTCTCCACCAAAACTCCATCGTACCTTCCACTCTTCATAGGATGCTTAAGTTCCTATGGAAAGGGGAGGTCATCGTTATACTGGAGGAGAATTACTACCGCCTAGGACAATCTGTGGCTGCTGTAGCACCTTCTAGGTTGCAACACCCGACACTGGAGCTGGCTACCACCTCACCACCGAGTCTCCAGAACCCAACCACCTTCGACTATCTGTCCAGGTGCATGGAGCCTTGGGAAGACAACCTGCAGCCAGACCAGGAGCCAGAAGACGGTTTGCTACGATTGTTCGGAGAATCCCCGGTATGCACTGGGGATCCAACCCTTCACCAACCTCCCTCACCATCGCCCATCCTACAGGGAGGAACTTTGGAAATGGACGTTGCGTCCGACTAGTTTGTGTAAGGAAAGGGGACGGCAAGGTGCGCTCCTTCCTCCTCTCCTCCCACCTAGCATCGCAACACCCACCTAGTGACCTAGGTGGGGACACTCCAGGCTTGCAGGTCATCAACATCAAGAGGCAAGCTTGATGGCTTCAGGGTGACTCACGCCGGAACCCGTTCCTTCAACAACAGGGCTTGGCATCCCACGTGCAAGTGTGCTAGCAGCTACATCCTCAGCAACCATTGACTTGGAAACCCGACCAAGTCAACCGAGACTTGGCAATCATACCATGTATCTCGCTCAGCACAACAGACAACCGATCCTCCAGGCACCAGTCCGATCAGCTGGAAACCGTCAACTCTCAACAGGGGCATCGCATCATGGAGTCGAGATAGCTAGCCTACTCAGTCTAGGCGACATCTTCCACAAACAAAATACTGGCCAACATCACGGGGCAGAACTAGGGGCATTCTGCCCCTCCTCCACCATGGTCACTCGAGTAGGCGAACGTGACCGGTCTATTGCATTTTCGTCTAGGACTCCATCAGGTTTCTGCCTCCTATCCACCTGGTAGTTGGTTCCTCCCACCAGGGCAGAACTAGGGGCATTCTGCCCTCACCCTCCTTGGACGCTTGGCGACCAGAGCAGTAGATAGTACCCGACGACATGACACCTCAAGTAGACGGGTACGGCAAGTCCACCGCTGTCTCCTATGAAGCACTCCTGAGGTTCACCACTACCTCGAACCGACAGTCGGTCCACCTGTTGGGAAACCACGGGCACTGCTCCTGCCAGGTCAATCACCCAACACCCCTTTAGCTCAAGGGTCAACAAGCCGTGGAAGACCTTGACAATCCCTACCTGCAAAATCAAGAATCTGAAGAGGTAGGCCTATGGGTCCAACCACCCAAATCTACTAGTATAGCATCTACTGACGAAATCGAACTTGTAAACCTTGGGGATGAACGACATCGAAAAGAAACAAAAATTAGCAAAGTGGTGCCCGAGCCCTACCGTCAACAACTCCTCATGCTCCTGCGAGAATTCGTGGAAGTGTTTGCATGGGATTATGAAGACATGCCCGATTTGGATGAACGGGTAGCAGTCCACCGACTACCCCTCAAACTGGGAGCCCGACCTGTGAAGCAAAATGCTCGGCGAATGAGACAGGAATGAGCCCAGAAGCTGAAGTAAGAAGTCCACAAACAATTGAATGTCCGGTTCCTCCTGCCCGTCTTCTACCTGGAATGGGTAGCAAACATGGTACCCGTCCCAAAGAAAGATGGGCGAGTACGCATGTGTGTCGACTATGGGGACCTCAACAAAGCCAGCCCCAAGGACGACTTCCCACTACCACACATAGATGTCTTGGTAGATGACGCTGCCAAGTACGGGGTGTATTCTTTCATGGACGGATTCTCTGGATACAACCAAATCCTCATGGCAGAGGAAGACAAGGAGAAGACCACATTCACAACCCCTTAGGGCGTCTTTTGTTACAGGGTGATGCCATTCGAGCTCAAAAATGCTGGTGCTACTTACCAAAGAGCCATGACCACCCTCTTCCATGACATGATGCACAAAGAAGTCGAAGTCTACGTCGACGATATGGTAGTGAAGGCGCGCACTCACCAGCAGCATCTCATGCACTTAAGAAGATTGTTTGAGTGCCTAAGGAAGTACAAGCTTAGGTTAAACCCATCAAAATCAACAATCGGGGCCACCATTGGAAAACTCATTGGCTTCGTCATTAGCAAACAGGAAATTGAGGTAGATCCTGATAAGGCAAAAGCAATCTTAGATATGCCTCCCCACAGATGGAACAACAGATCTAGAGCTTACTGGGAAGGCTACAATACATCGGGCGTTTCATCTCGCACCTCATGCCAATTTGCGAGCCCTTCTTCAAGCTGTTGAAGAAAAACACCAGCTTCACATGGACAATAGAATGCCAAGTCACCTTCAACCACATCAAGCGGCAGCTATCTCGGCCGTCGGTTCTCGTGCCACCTCACCTCGGGCAACCGCTCTTCCTGTACATGTCAGTCATGGCTTCTTCCATTGGCACAGTATTGGGCCAGCATGATACCACCGGTAGAATCGAGCAGGCCATATACTACCTCAGTAAAAATTTTACCAAGGTAGAGGAACGGTATGAGCTGATTGAAAAATACTATCTCTCATTGGTCTGGACGGTGAAAAAGCTGCGACACTACCTAGTGGTCTATCCAGTTTTGTTGCTTAGCCACTTGGATCCCCTGCGCTACCTCTTCGACCAGCCGGCCTTGGTGGGCAGGTGCGTGAAATGGCAAATGCTCCTCGCAGAGTTCAACATCCGGCACGTATCCCAAAAATCCATGAAGGCACAAGCCATGGCCGACCAGTTGGCACACCAGCCCTTGCTAGATTACTAGCTATTGGAGGATTCATTCCCAGATCAGCCCATCTTCACCATCGACAAGCCAGATCTAGACCAGCTGGATCTGGACCAGCAGGATCTTGACCAGCCAGAACCCCATACCTTGTACTTCGACGGAGTGGTCAACACTAAAGGCCGTGGGGTAGGTCATCCTAGTGCATCCCAAAGGACGAATGTTGCCCGTAGCGATGGGGTATGAGGCTTGCGTCACATGCTCACACAATGATGTAGAGTACGAGGCTTGCGTCATGGGACTACGACTCGCACTAGAACTCCGGGTCACCCATCTACACGTATTCGGCGACGCCATGCTGGTAATCTCTCAAACCCTCGATAGGTGGAAAACCCGAGACCCCAAGCTCCAACCGTACCTGGAACTCGTACTGCGATTAGTGAGCAACTTCTGGTTCGTCCACTTCCAACACGTCAGTCGCAAGCATAACCCGTACGCGGACGCTCTGGCCGTCCTTGCATCATGGGTAATGGTCATGGAAGGTCAGCGCATAGCCATAGAAGTCACAACACTTCACCAGCCAACCTACAGGGAAGACATCTACTACCTCACAGAAGTCCCTGAGCAGGTAGATGACAGACCGGTGACTTTGCATCTGGCTAGCCGCCCCAACAACTGGTAGACAACCGACCAACACGGAGAACCGACCCCGGTTGACGAACTAAACAATACAGACCCCAAGCCCCCAGGTGATGATCTGGAGAACTCACAGCAAGAAGACCGCCCTTGGTATTCAGACATACAAACCTTCTTGGAGGTGAGAGAGTTCCCCTCGGAAGCCACCACCCAAGATCGACGTACACTGTCTAGGCTGGCAGCCAGCTACGTCTTCCGTGGGGGATAGCTCTACAAATGATCTCACAACCAGACTCTTCTCCGATGTGTAACCTAGGCCGAGGCACGTACGATTATGCAGGAAATTCATGAAGGTGTCTGTGGATCGCACAAGAACGGGATCCTCCTAGCGAAAAAGATCATGCTCCAAGGCTACTATTGGGGCACAATGGAGGTAGACTGCACTAGTTACATCCGTCGCTATCACCAGTGCTAGGTACATGGAAACCTCATCCACGCGCCCCCCAAGGAATTATACGACATGGCCTCCCCTTGGCCATTCTCCATGTGGGACTTGGATGTGGTAGGCGAGATCAAGCCGATAGCCACCAATGGACACCGGTATATACTGGTGGCCATCAATTACTTCACTAGGTGGGTGGAAGCGGCCTCCTACAAAACAGTCACAGCAGCTGCCACCTAGAGGTTCTTGCGCAACAACATTGTCACCCGGTATGGCGTACGCTTCGAGGTGGTGACCGACAACGACACCAACTTTACAGCCAAGCAGGTCACGAGCTATCTCGAGCAATGCCATATTTGTCACCTAAGGGTGTCCCCCTACAGACCACAGATGAATGGAGCGGTCGAAGCAGCTAACAAGACATTGGTCCGGATTCTCAAGAGATGGTCCGAACACATAAAAACTGGCATGACCACCTCTCGTATGCACTTTGGGCCTACTGGACATCCCTACGGACCGCCACTAGAGTGACACCATACTCACTGGTATACGGGTTCAAAGCAGTATTGCCGATGGAAGTAGAACTTCCATCCCATCGCATCCTCAAGGAAGAAGCAGACTCCGATGACCAGTGGTCGGAATCGCGCCTATTGTAGCTTGTCCCCCAGGTTAAGAGCATTGGACCATGCCCAAACTTATCAGCGAAAGATGGCAAGGGTTTACAAAAAGAAAGTCCATCCCCGGCTCCTCACGCCTGGTGATTTAGTCCTTCGCGCCATGTTCCCTACAGGTTCCATGGGAAAATTCTCCCCAAACTGGCATGGCCCATATGTCATCACCAAGACCCTCAACGGGGGGCCACTTACCTTTTTGACGAAGCCACCCAACAAGAGTTCGGCCCGGTCAATCTGTCGTAGCTGAAGAAGTTCTACCCATAGAAAACTCGATCAGGGACCATAGCGGTTTCCGCCTTCAAACCAATTGGCCACCGGCTTCTCATATCGGCTCCCCCAAGGCCATGAAGGACGAACTCAACCGGGGATCAACGCGGCTGCCGCCTTCAGACAGGGCGGCTGCCGGCTTCTCGGACCAACTTCCCCACGGCCCTGAATAACCAACTTCTTCTTTTAGGGGTTTTACTCGGCTTCTACGTACTACCCAACTGGCCGTCAGCACTTCCACCAGGAAACCCGCTATCTCCTCCAGAAGACTTGCACTTTGGGTCAGAACTAGGGCCATTCTGCCACTCCATCCCATTTCGTGCACTTAGCAGTAGCCAATGGTGAGACTCAATGGGCCAGCTCCCCATGGTCATGGAAGACAAACTTGACCGCCGCCTTCAAACCAACTGGCCACCGGCTTCTCATACCGTGTACCCTCTCTTCCATCCGGCTATCACCCGGAAGCCCATGGGTTTTCGTCGGCCCCACCGGTAGATGGACTGAGGTACAGAGAATTGAAAGGTGTTTGTGTGAGCGCATCACCACATGCGGTTGATGGCTCGTTGAACGAAGTCGCCACCTTATTTTTGGGTAGAAAACAAGGAAAACCGGATGGGAAAGTGTCCTTCCGCCATCGAAGCGATAAAACCATTTGGGTGACGTAAAATTGAAATGAAAACATGAGAGAACTAGATACGGGGCTCAGGGTACTATTGGGGAAGGTGTTAGGCACCCTAGACAGCCCGGGCATTCTCGGCCTCTCTTCGGCTCTAAAATAGAAAACATGATAGTCAATCTGGCCACGTACGACCTCACCCTGGAAAACATTCCAGGGCGTTTAGAGGGATAACCTTATCCCTTCTGATGAAAACAAATGAGAATCCAGTAAACAAATGAGAATTGAACAAAATGGGGATCCATATTGGATCCAGTGGTGAATAGGGGAGAAAAAGATGGGTTTTTGGGGAGCCGATCGCCAGCTACTTGTATCGGTCGACTGGTGGCCATTCCCAACCCATTTTCACCCATGGGGGTTTTGGGGAAATGGGGGCCGGTTCCTTGAACCGGCGAGCAGGCAGCTTGCCGGCTGTTTCCCCCCTCCATGCGCTCCCATGGGGGTTTTGGGGAAACGGGGGCCGGTTCCTTGAACCGGCCAACCGGCGGCTTGCCGGTTGTTTCCCCCTTTCATGTGCACCCATGGGGGTTTTGGGGAAACAGGGGCCGGTTCCTTGAACCAGCCAGCCGGCGGCTTGCCGGCTGTTTCCCCCCTTTCCATGAGCACCCATGGGGGTTTTGGGGAAACGGGGTCGGTTCCATGAACCGGCCAGCCGGCAACTTGCTAGCTGTTTCCCCCCTCCATGCGCACCCATGGGGGTTTTGGTGAAATGGGGGCCGGTTCATTGAACCGGCCAGCCGGCGGCTTGCCGGTTGTTTCCCCCCTCCATGCGCTCCCATGGGGGTTTTGGGGAAACGGGGGCCGGTTCTTTGAACCGGCCAGCCAACGGCTTGCCGGATATTTCCCCACCCCTTTTCCTCTCGACGTCTATAAAAGCATGGGAATTAACGGAGGACTTTTATTTTCCAGGTAAATGGAAACCGTCGGGTTTTACGTTTCGTACACTCGAACGGTAACCACCGGCTTCCTTGCCGGTGGCGTCATCCCGGAAACTTTTTCGGGGCATCGAGAGAGTAGACTTACGTCTCTCGGAAAAATGTATGGGCACCGTTGGGTTGTACGTGTTCATACACCCGAATGGCCGCTGCCGGCATCCTCGCCGGTGGCGTAATCCCGAAAACCTTTCCGGGGCATCGGTAGAGTAGACTTACGTCTCTCGGAAAAACGTACGGGCACCGTTGGGTTGTACGTGTTCGTACACCTGAACGGCCACCACCGGCATCCTCGTCGGTGGCGTCGTCCCGGAAACTTTTCCGGGGCAACGGGAGAGTAGACTTACGTCTCCTAGAAAAACGTACGTGGACCGTTGGGTTGTACGTGTTCGTACACCCGAACGGCCGCTGTCGGCATCCTCGCCGGTGGCATCATCCCGGAAACTTTTCTGGGGCATCGGGAGAGTAGACTTACGTCTCCCAGAAAAATGTACAGGGATCATTGGGTTGTACGTGTTCGTACACCCGAATGGCCACCACTGGCATCCTCGCCGGTGGTGTCATCCCGGAAACTTTTTTGGGGCATTGGGAGAGTAGACTTACGTCTCCCGGAAAAACATACGGGGACCGTCGGGTTGTACGTGTTCGTACACCTGAATGGCCGCCGTTGGCATCCTTGCTGGTGGCATCGTCCCAGAAACTTTCCGGGGCATCGGGAGAGTAGACTTACGTCTCCCAGAAAAATGTACGGGGACCGTCGGGTTGTACGTGTTTGTACACCCGAATGGCCGCCGCCGGCATCCTTGCCGGTGGCGTCATCCCGGAAACCTTTCTGTGACCCCGAGAAGGACTCGTAGAGATCGGATAAAAACTCGTAAAGCCTGCTGTAAAACTTGGGGTTTCCATGTGAAAAGACCCGACAGAAAGGTCACGAGTGAATTGAGCTGGACCGGGCCAAGTGGATTCACCCGGCCAGGATGGCAGCCACCGATTCCTTCGAACGTGTTTCCGAAGGAATGATACCTGGGTCCGTCCTCGAACCGTTCCGTTGCATGGGAAAGGTGTTATGTGGTCGGGGCTCGACGAAGCATCGTAAAAACATATGTAAAATGGTGAAGGTAGAAGGACTTACCTGTAGGGGGTCGTCGTCGATGGGGATCGGAAGTCCTCACTCCGACATGGTGAAAAGGCGTCGAGGCCCCGAGCTGCTTTCCTCCTTCGGAACCGGTGGACGGTCGTTTCTCCCGAGGGTGTCAGCCTTCTTCCAGAAAATCCCGCCCTTTCGAAATCCTCCTCTTGATGTGGGGGGGGGGGTCTCCTTTTATAAGGGGTTGCCTTCCTTCTTTGGGGGCACCTGAAGATGGAAGGCGGCGTGATTTGGGCTTGATTACGCGGTCCATGTAATTGACGGATTTGCAAGATTTACGTGGTTAAATGCCAGTGAATTTCTCAGATTGATTCGGCCTGCCTTCTTGGGTAGCCAACCGGCAGCTGCTACGTGGTAGGCAGAAGCCGGCTGGTCCCTCGAACATTCGCACGAAAATGTGGGTGTTTGGGATTCGGGTGCCACTTCGTTGAAGCGGCACCTGGACCCCTAAAAACCCACATTTGGTGAAAAGTTGGGGTGACGGAACTTCCATCCCCCCAACTTTTCACCAAATGTGGGTTTTTAGGGGTCCAGGTGCCGCTTCCTTGAAGCGGCTTGCCGGCGGCAAGCCGGCTCCATCCCCCTTTAAGCATGGGGTCAACAGAATGCCCCTCCGTAGGCGAGGTTGTATGACTTTTGAGGAAGGAAACCGACATCCTAGGGTTGAATGACCCTCCATGCGTAGACGGTAAGTCATGCAAGATTTCACACTTTCGTGAATTATCCATCGTAGGTCGGACAATAGAATCGGGCTTACACCCTCAGTCACTTGACCAAGGGATGCCATATCGCTAGCCGGTTGGTTGCACGGCAGCCATCTTGTGGGTGCCGGTGACCGGGTAACGAGGGGGAAAGTGTTCGCGTACTGTGCTTGAAGGTTGGG